>CAVNYN010212941.1:0-97512 GCA_963692815.1 Nyctanthes arbor-tristis
TTTTTCTTCAAAAAAAAAAAAAAACAAGTTGTTAGTTTTATTGTTAAAATTAACAACAAACTTAACACTTCATGTGGTATTATTTCTTTTTTTACTTTAATTAAATTGAGATTGGTCCACTATTTGACTATTGAATTGATGATTAAATTGAACATTCTTACTTAGAATCACCAATGTGGCACAAATTAATAGTTAAACTTAACTTGTTTAGATGTCCTTTAACAATCAGTAAAAACTCTATTTTTTGTTTATGTGGATAGTTAATTTTAACACTATCAATGTGGATGCTCTAAAGTACTCTCAGAAACTTATAGTTATCTGCATAATAATAATAATAATAATAATAATAATAATAATAATAATAATAATAATAATAATAATAATAATAATAATAATAATATAGAGGAAATGCAAAACGAACCTACGAATTTTCATTAGTTGGACACAAAAAGCTCTTATGAGAACAAGCATGTGTTTAAGCGTACTAATGTGATCGACCCTAGGCGTTGCCTAAGCGAGATCTCGAGATTCAAGAGACTAAAACCGATGACAAATTATGTTCTTTGCATACTGAAGAAGGTTATTTTGATTTTCTCTACTTGTATGAATTCTAATATTCCAAGAGTATCATACCCTACTCTCTTTGCAAAATCGAGAACCAATATATGGATTCATGAGACCTAATTGATCATGAATTCTTGATTGATCAGGTATCGTATTTTTAATACTCATGCGTACGAGAGAGCGCTTAGAGCATTGTAAATGGAGTTAGCCTTTGGTCTTTGTATATAGGAAGACAACTAGTATATCATCTATCACTCTTACCAGGCTAATAATTTAGTTGTCACTTTTTCACTAGTGTTTGTATCATCCATACATGATGCGGTCTTTGGCAATTTTGATCTAGAAACACTATGTGTATGTGGTACAATTTCCTTCACTAATTTCATGATATCACATATGGGACCAAATAAACTAATAGAGGGAAATACGCCACATACACCAAGTGTCTCTATAATGTTAACACCCATGGTCTCAGGATCAAAACTCCGATCTTTGTGGGGGCAGTTTTCATATAGTTTCTCATATTTGTTTCCTTCGTGTGTGATCTCGCATTAATACTATGAAGTTCAAGTATCAGACATCATATGAGCGTGCTTATAAATCAGTGTGTACTCTGATACTATCTGTGTTCAAAATATGGAACATTTCGGCCGTAAAGTAGTGGATTGAGTGTCGTGAAATTTATTCATCTTGTGTCGACTATAAAAAGAATATTTAAAATAGTGAGAAATATTAATATTTTTACGTTGTCTGGTCTGGTGGTGTGTGGAAAGAATATAGATAACAAAATTGGAAAAGAAACATGTAAAAGGTAAGGTACGCCGTTGCCGGGGATCGAACCCGGGTCACCCGCGTGACAGGCGGGAATACTCACCACTATACTACAACGACTTGCTTGGTTATCTTGTTAGATATTTTTCTTTTGACTATATAAATTGAATAATTCTATTTAGAAAAAGATTAAGAGAAAAAGTGTTACAAAAAGGAAATGTAGCACTTGTGATTTCCTTTGATGTAAATGTGGTATGATATATAGAAAAATATGATCCAGTCATTTGTCAGTTTTATTTAAATTTTTATACAACTTTTTATTCATATAGCATAACTCATATAAATTTCCATATTAACATTTACCTTTTACTTCCCCGTATATGTGTGTGTGTGTGTGTAGTCTACTGTTACTTTTTGAAATGTCCCAAACATATAGTCAATTTTCTTTAATAAAAAGTCTAATTTATATTATTTTACTATTTTACCCTTATTTAATACTTAATTAAAACTATCAATTTTAAATTTTATTCATTAATGTAGGTGGAAATTTAGAGAGAGTATTCTTTAATACTATATAAATCTTAATCCACGTGAAGACAAAATGATCTATATATTTGGGACGGAGACAGTATTTTTTTAATATAAGATCTTTTTCATTTATTTATATACTTAGAATTATTTTTTCATATTTACTTAGAATTTGTTTTTTCTGACTGAGTTCTTCCTACATGTTATTTTCTTACTTATATATGTTTAAAATATTATTATAATTATTATGTGTTGAAAGAATGTTTAAAATATTATTATTTAGATAAAATTAGTGGTACGACTAGATTTTTTGGTGAATATTTCATTTCATTTCATTTCATAACAATAACAATAAAATATTTAAATGCAAAGTTGAAACTCATCTTTCAGCTAAATGCCATAATACTTTATCATTATGTCACAATTTTTCTACAAAACTGAAACTGGTTCTGTTAGTATGCCCGCGTGTAGAGTTGGCATCTAACATGTGTAAAAATAATGAACCCCACCAGTATACTTTGAATTTAATGAATGAATAAGATAATGTCAACTCTGCACGTAGGCACATTAACAGAAGTGTAGAATCAACTTCGGTTTTGTAGAAAAATTGTGTTATGTTATGCGTTATAGCGTTAATTATGTAATTTTGACTCTTTTACTCTTAAGTTTAAATAAATACACTCTACTCTTAAGACTTCTATACAGAATCTTTTTTTTTTAATCGCGGAAATGCATGTATATATAGTGAATTATGCTATTTGAACAAACACACATACAAAAAATTTACTAAGTGTTTGATAAAAAGTTAGATTATAATTTGAATTATAATCTACGACGTAACATCATTTTATTAGTTATTTTTTGTAAAAAAGTAAACAATTGCGACTTGACTTTACTTTTTGACTTTTTGAAAAAAATGAAACCAATGAAATAATACTGTGTGGCGGATTATAATCCAGATTATAATCAATTTGAGTTGCCAAACACATTGCTAATAAAATTGACACATGGCACAATCATTTTTTCAACACATTACATCACTTTTACATCAATACTTATCACATAACCCACGTGTCAATTTTGTCACATTTTTTATTCCCCTCTTTGTCCAACTAGAATTTTTCATATATAGTTTATTTTCTTTGCTTGGGATTTATCCATTTTTTTCCTGGAAATAATCACAGCTCAATTATTTTAAATTCTATGTACTTGTTTCATTTTAATTTTTTATTATTATATATTAAAAACGACTTTTATTCTCAACACATACTAACAACTCTCTTACTATTTTTTTCGTATTGTATGCTCTCTTTTTCTTTCTAATAATTTTGTAATTTTGATATATTGATGTGAGGAAAACCTTATTATATATGTTTATTTATGCAAACCGTAGTCCACAACGCATTCAACACATGAAATAGGATTGCAAATCGAAACACTCAACTCTTATTCGAAGTCAATCAATGGGAAAAACCCTACAAGACGAAATAAATAGAAACCCTATACGGGCCAGCGGTCTCTTAATGGGCCGAGCTTACAAAGCAAATAACAAAAATACGAAAAACATGACAAAAACATAGTAAACTGCACCTTTGACCTTCTAAACAATCTCGAACGCCCAAAATCCATCATATGTTGCCACAAGTCTTGTTCGTCTCGTCACAAGCTTTCCAGAATGGTATTATGGGCGAAAATCAGACACCAAATGCACAAGTTATGAAAAATTGTCAAAACGGTCTAGATAGGCCAATGCCTTGTCTTATACCACATCATCGACCTTCTCCGCATCATTCCCATTGGGGTTGAAGTGATTCGCCCTCGAATCAGAGGCAGCGTCATCAGATAAGGAATCACCCTCATAAGGTACCAAATGCTTCACATTGAAAACATCTGACGTCCGAATGTGGCTAGGCAACTTCAAACGGTAAGTATTGGGATTGATTTTCTCAATAATCTCAACAGGACCAATTTTCTTAGAAGATAATTTGTTATACTCATGAGCGGTATAACGTTCACGAGGCAGAACAGCCCAGATAAAATCACCAACGTCAAATTCTACGTGACGCCGTCTAAGGTCTGCATGTTGCTTATAGTGGGCTGTCGAATCAAGGAGCCGGGCACGAGTTTGTCGATGAACCTGCTGCAAATTATCCACAAAATCAACAGCACAACCATGTGGATGAGTTTTGCTAGGAATAGTGAGAAGATCAATTGGACCCTAAGGCCACAAACTATAAACCACCTGAAATGGACTGAATCCGATACTTCAGTTGACTGCATGATTATGAGCAACCTCGGTTTGGCCAACTGTTTGAGGATGATATGCACTGTTAAAATTCAATGATGTATTAACCAATTTCCACAAGCTACGCCAAAAATGTCTCAAGAACCGTGTCTCTGTCCGACACAATAGAGGTAGGTAGCCCATGCAGTCGATACACTTCACGAAAGAACAAGATAGCTACACTAACTGCATCGGTTGTCTTTTTACATGGGACGAAATGAGCCATTTTGGAAAACTGATCCACAATAACAAAGATGGAATCATGGCCTCGTTGAGTATGAGGCAGCCCCACAACGAAGTCCATACTGATGTCAGACCAAGGCATGTCTAGAATAGGAAGTGATCAATACAACCCAGCATTTGTAGCTCGCCCTTTTGCTGTCTGACATGTGCGACATCTGGCCACAAATCTAGAAACCTCACGGAGAACTGTGGGCCAGAAAAAGGTTGCCAAAATCAAAGCAATTGTTCGGTCACGGCTGACATGGCCCTCTCCAAGATACTCAAAAACTATTATCAAACGTAAACTACAATCCGGAATGTATAGCTGAACTCCCTTGAATAAAAATTCCTGCTCCAAAACAAATTGCTAATTTTGTCCATTCTGAACTATTTGTAGAATTGGCCCAAAGCATGCATCAGAGCTATAAAGTTTTGCAAAGGTGTCAAATCCGGGAACAGAAACTTGCATACGTCCCATCAAACTATGCCGCCGGCTTAATACGTCCGCTACCCTATTAACTGCACCTGACTTATGTTTAAGCACAAAAGTAAATTGTTGCAGGTAAGAAATCCAGGATGCATAGTGAGCTTAAATGGAATCTTGAGTAGACAAATGTTTTAATACGTCATGGTCACTATACAAGATGAACTCACGCTGAAATAGATAATGCCTCTAATGTCGAATAGCCTGAACTACTGCATATAACTCAACATTAAGTATTATAACGACCACGCGCACCTGTTAATTTCTGGCTAAAGTAAGCCACCAGACGATCAAACAACCCTTCACAAGTCTTAAATGTCGTTTTCCACTCATCACCTGGCCGAATCCGAATATGGTGATAGCTACTTTTCAAATCCAATTTGGTGAATACAGTAGAACCTCTCAACTAGTCAAGTAAATCATCCAACCGTGGGATAGGGAACCGATACCTCACTGTAATACGGTTCATCGCCCTGCTATCAACATACATACGCAAACTGCCATTTTTTTTGACCAACAAAGCAGGAACAACACACGGACTAAGACTTTCACGCCCATACCCCTTAGTTAATAATTCATCAACCTGTCTGAGCAACTCCCGATATTCTGCTGGACTCATCCTATAGTGTGGACGGTTAGGGAGCGAAGACCCTACCATGAGGTCAATCTGATGCTGAATATCACGTAGAGGAGGAAGTCCATCTGGCAACTCATCTGGAAACATATCAGAGAATTCTTCAAGTATGGTAACAGCTAGAGGATGAAGTTCTGACATGTCATTCGAAGTCGTTTCTGTCTGTACTAATAGATAAACAATTCCAGCAGACAACATCTCCTGTTCAAATAACCCTCGGCTTAGAAGGTGGTTACTAGCCCCATCAGAAGGAGAAGGGGACTCCTTTGAGGGTAGTAAAACAACCTTCGTTTTGTGGAACATAAAACTGTATGTGTTGGCTCGGCCATCATATATGGCACCCCTATCATACTACCATGGTCTATAAACAGTACCAATAGACAATGTAACAAGCACGTGAAAGCTCACTGTAATGTCAGTACCTTTCTTAAGCCACGCCAATGTATAAGGATGCGAGTGTGCCTCCTGTGTTAGACCAAGCTTAGCCACAGCCTCAGAAGAGATGACATTCTCACAGCTTCCCCCATCAATGATGAATTTGCAAACCCTTCCTCCAACGGTGCAGGTCGACTGGAATATATTATGACGCTGCACATCTTCAGATGCTCCTTTTGGGGTAAGACAAGAACGCCGAACCACCAACAATGGGCCGGTATCCCCTTCAAGAACAGCCTCATTTGCAACGCCAGTTTCTGGGACGACAGGAGCTGACTCGTCCGTCCCACCTCCCAACAACAAACTAGGACGGCCCTGATTGCGGTTTGCCTTGGAACACTCGGACCGTCTATGACCCACGCCATCACATCCATAGCAACACAGACCACCACCACCTCTACCTCCTGCATTCAATCCACCCCCACGAGAACCATAACTAGTATTTGTTGCACCTCGCCCCCCAGAAGGGCCAAGAGACTGAGAGGTGCCAGCAGATGGAGATATCGACTGTCCACGCCCACTGCCAACATTATTTTTCACCCCACCTTGATTCATACGAGGGTTCAATTGTTTTTCCAACTGCAAGGCCCGTTGATGAGCCTCACAAACAGAAATTGGGGCTAACACATTCAACGCGTCCTGAAAGGGCAAGCGTAAGCCACCAATAAACGTAGCCACCATCTGGTCCTCGGACTCCTCAAGATCATTTTTTGTAACTAATTGAAAGAACTCCGTTGCATAAGTATTGATAGTCTGAGACCCCTGTCTCAGGTTTTGTAGCCGCTGGTAAAAAGAACGTGAATAATTGAAGGGAAGGAAGGCCTCCTTCAACTGTTTCTTCAGTTTACTCCACTCACGGATTTTCGCCTTTCCTCTCCGTTCACGGTTCAACTTCAACTACTGCCACCAAGCGGCTGCCGTACCACGAAAACGCGTCGCCACTAATGACACCCTTTTATCTTTTGGGACTTCCTTGAACTCAAATATCTCATCCACTGCACAAAGCCAATCTAAAAGTTCATCAGCTTCCAAGCCTCCACTGAATTTAGGGATTTCTAGCTTGAACTCTGATTCCCATTGGCGAGAGTCGCCGACCACATCCTGACGACGCCTCAGATCTTGATGTGAACCGACATCAACAGAACTGACATCAACATCCTCCTCGTCGGTTTTCCCTCCAGAGTGGGAAGGATCGACTGTAGGCACACGGCCACCCGCAGCCCCCCGAAATTGGCCAACGATTTCCACTAACATTGTCATCTGTTCCGTCAACAACTGCATCTGCTGTTGTAACTGCTCAATGTCTTCTCTTCAATTTGCCTAACCACGTCCTCTGCCTCTTTCTTGTGCCGCCATGTCTCAGGCTCTGATACCAACTGATGCAAACTGTAATCCACAACGCACTCAACTCACGAAATGGGATTGCAAATCGAAACACTCAACTCTTATTCGAAGTCAATCAATGGGAAAACCCTACAATACGAAATAAATAGAAACTCTATACGGGCCAACGGTCCCTTAATGGGTCGAGCTTACAAAGAAAATAACGAAAATACGAAAAACATGACAAAAACATAGTAAACTGCAGTTTTGACCTTCTAAACAATCTCGAACACCCAAAATCCATCAAACGTCGTGGCAAAGCCACGAGTCTTGTTCGTCTCGTCGCGAGCTTTTCGGAATGGTATTATGGGCGAAAATCAAACACCAAATGCAAAAGTTATGAAAAATTGTCAAAACGGTCTAGATAGGCCAATACCTTATCTTGTACCATTTCATCGACCTTCTCCGCATCATTTATGTACATCAATCAAAAGAAAGTAGTTGTTTGAATTGTATCACACTAATCTACTCACGGTTTGAGCAAAACCTTCCGATTCAAACTATAGCTACCATTCTTCTAATTTCTCTCCCGTCCCTTATATCCCAATAATAATAATAATAATAATAATAATAATAATAATCCTATACTACTAATAATAATTTAATTAATATAATAATAATCAACCAAATACAACAAAAGATTATTATTATAACTGAAAATCCTCAGAACCTCCAGCATGGTAGCCATGGCCGCCCCCAATCTGTTCAACAAGCTTAGCCAATTTCGCATGCTTACTGCACCATGCTTCCATTAACTTCATCTCTTTCGCGTCAGCTTCTCTCCGCAATGCACTCTGTTGTTCTCTGTATTCCCCTTCAATTCTACTCAGACACGCCATTTCCTCTTCTCTCAAACTCCTTATTTTCACTTCTGTTTCTTCTATTTTCTCTCGTCTTTTCCGGGGTTTCTCCGACTCCAGCTACTGCTCCAGCCGGCTCAGCCGCCACGTCACTTCCTTCTTGTGCTGCAACCAGCTGTGTCTCCCTTCTTCGAGCTCTTTGCAGTACTGAACCAGTGTGCCCGTATGGTGAACCGGAAGGGACCAGCTGGGCAATCCGATTTCTGGGTCGAGAACCGCCGGTTCAGGTGGTGAAAGGGTGAGACTCACAGAAGGGGAAGGGGTTGAGGAAGACGATGTCAACGACGACGTTTGGGTGCTGGTTCTGTTACTCATATTCATCCAAGGCGGCGGCGGGAGCAATGAACCGGATTGAACAAGTTCAGACGAACCGAGGGAGAGAACCGGTGGCGGTTCGGGGAGTGGGACATTCGGGATGATAATATTAGGGGACTGAAATGCAAACATTTTGGTTGCACGTACTTCTCTGCAAATGTCTCCAAAATGTGATCGTACTTTCCCTGCGCCGCCTTCTCCGGCGACCCTCCACCGGCAACCACGGTGGGTCCAGCCGTCGTGCTATCGTATTCCTGGCGGTTGTTCTGGGACTTGTGCAACTGTTTGAGCTGTTTCTCCTTGAAAACTTCCCACCACTTCCCCAACCTCTTGGCGGTGCGGCCGGGAACCTCAGCGGAGATTTTCTTCCACTTGTTACCGTACTTCGCCTGAAGCGAAATGACGAGACTCTGCTCCTCCGGCGTGAACGAACCCTTCTTGATTCCAGGTTTGAGATAATTTTTCCATCGCTCCAAGCAGGATTTGGGGTCCCTGTCGAGCGATTTCCCCATGCGTTGCGAGATGAGATTCCATTCCTTGGGACCATACTGTTTGACGTAGGCACGGAGGAGGGCGTCTTCTTCCAGTTGCCACCTTTGCCGGTCCTTCATCTCCTCTTCACCACCATCACCATGTTTTTATCCCCAAATCCAAAACAGATTATATCCAACTAGCTGCCATAGATCCAAACAATCAACGACCAGTTACACAATTAATCCAAAATTCGAGAAGTAAACATCAAGGACAAGGTGGAAGGAGAAGAAGCAGAAAATGGAGATGTGGGTATTACTGTTTAGGCTTTGTTATCGGGTTGGGGATTGATAAGAGGAAGGAAGGGTTAAATAGTGGAGGGTAAAAAGGAGGAGTGGTGTGATGGGGGGTGGCTATGGCAGAGTTGCAGTGAAATGACATGACAGAGAGTGAGTGAAAGGGCTAGTGGTAGCACTGTGTACGCAGTACTGCATAAAGATGCCAGATTAGGGTACGATGCTTTCCTTTATTTTACAAAAAATTGGTTGATTTCGTAACCATTTATAAATTTGGTTGAAATTGATCACGCGTCACAGTTTAACACCACCGTGACCAGTTTCGTTATCTGGTCAGAATCTAACGTTATACTACCAAATTCAATTTCAACGTGTTATTTTAGCGGGTGTATGCTATTAGAGCCTGTCGGATTCAATTTCAACCTGTTATTTTAGCGGTTGTATGCTATTAGAGCCTGTTGGCGTTATCCTGCTCGAGTTTGTCTGCCAACGCGATATGCTGGCAGCGGAACACCGCCAGACTCTGATAAGAGATTAAAATCACAATTTTGCCGTCAGATGCTAACGTGTCGTACAGACTTGCACCTATGAGAATATTGGTTTCTTCCGACTTGTTTCTTCTACAAGGCGTACGTCTTTGTGCGATAGCGTCTGGCTCGATTAGGCCTGGTGTTTTGGTACTTCACAAGTTCATCAAATCAAATGCAGAGCTCCAATATTTTATACCAATAGCATGCTAAAGAGTTGTGCTATTTGGGGAGAGAAGGAAAATTAGGCAAATTTCATTGCAAGTCCTTGACCTTCTAATTTTTATATAATTTTATCTTCATTCTTTTTTCGCTTACAAGAACTCACAACTTTTTAATTATTGGGGCTCTTTTGCTGGGGTATTTAATTATTGAAGTCCTTCAACTTCACAGCCTACAACACCTAGCTAATCACCCACCTTCAATTTCTACAGTGAGCAGAAATCTCACACACAGGTATAAACAACTGCTCAGTTCTCCTATCAATTATTTGGCGGCGGTATATATCGTTAGATGGAAACGCGGCGCGCAATTATTGTTGGTTTCTTGCACGCGGTGCACGTTTTTGTACACCAAATGTCTTAAGCAGCCAAAAGGTTGACATAAGATCAAAATTAGTATAAACAATGTCAAGAATAGCGTTCCAAAGTTAGATCGAAAGTAGATCTTACGTCTGCTAGGCCGTTGTAAATGCATAGAGACTAGAAGTTAGTATTAGTTTTCTTTTGCTTTCATTGGCTGGAAATTAGACTTGGCCTCCTTCTACATTTGTATCTTTCTTTTCTGTTGTATAAATAAAATACGCCACGACAGTGGTATTTAACTAAAAAAAATACATAGATAGTAGAGGGACCCACAATATTACAATTACAATTGGCTACAGTGAATAACGAGACATTTTTCATCTGCACACGTTATTTGTATTTAGAGTATCTATATTGATAGTGTTAAAATTAATTATCTATATACGTAAAAAATAGAGTTTTTAGTGATTGTTAAAGGACATCTAAACAAGTTAAATTTAACTACTAATTTGTATCGTATTTGTGATTCTAACTAAGAGAGTTAAATTTAATCATCAATTCAATAGTTAAAATGTGGGTCAATCCCAATTTAATTAAAATAAAAAAAGAAATAATATCACATAAAGTATTAAGTTTATTGTTAAATTTAACAACAAAACTAACAACTTGTTAAAATAAAGACGTTTAACAACTACTTTAACATCACTAATGTATGTTGTTTTTTGAGTCGTTAACTAACAACTCCACTAACAATTATTTTAATATTACCAATATGGACTCTTAATCGTTTTAATAACTTTATTTTTTATACTTTTTTTTAACTTAGAATTGATCACTTGTTTTGCATGCATTATAAGCTGTAGATTTCATTGGATTCTTAACTGCAATTACTTAATTATTTACCATTTAATTTTATGGTAGTGTTCAGGCACCAGAGTATGACACTGTAATAACGATGTGCTTTAATATCAACCGTTCATGTGATCATATTGTCACCCCGCCCCCCATATCAACAAATTATTTGATTAGTTGATATTACACCACACTATATGACTATTATCGTAACAGTACTAGACATTTAGTGTTTGATCAAAATTATTTGTTAAATAAGTCAGTCAAGTTCATCTATCAATGAAGATGCTATTATAAGAAGAGAAGACGTTGACGGCAAGATTATCGGACCTTAATCGTGATCTCCCACTAAATACGCAAGTGACGGAAAATTAAATAAGAACACTACGGCTGTTATGGAAAAAAATGAATATGGTAAAATAATGGGAAGACTAGCGGAAGAGAGAAGGAATTTGGAGCGGACAAGGAGGTGATATACACGCACCAACAGAGCGTGTACAATGAAAACCAAAATTGGAAAATAGGCAGTGAGACTGATCAACGCATTTCTCGGATCTGCTGTGGGGGACTCTTCTTTCTATTCTATGTGGTGCGTGCCAAGTACCAATCTCAATAGCCCTCTTCGGCTCGGCTCGGTTGTTACTTTAATTCCATTTTCATTTTCTAGCTAGCATACGCGGTTGTAGTGTTAGACGTAAGTTGAATGGCACTTTATGACGTTGTCTGTTGATGAAAAAATAAGTCACTTGAGAATTGGAAAACTAAAACCCATTAATAGAGGCTCGATTACTTCTCTCTCTATCTTTTACAAATTTCAAGTCCCACTGTCAGGGGTTTTCAAAATTTATGTTGGTTTATTTTATTTCTTTTCTTTGAGTTTCATCTTATGTAATTCTGTGTGTATCTGTACTTTTTTTTTTATATAACGGGGAAATGGGGGGTATATTGCACTACTTGTTCGAACCACATATGCATGTGTGCTACTTTAATGCATACTGGTTATACTTGTTAAAAAAAATGCTTTAAGAAACCGTTCTAACACCTATTTACACTGCACAATACACATATACAATGATTGATTCAAGCGAAACCCTTTGCGAAAAAAATTGTAAGACCTAGAATCAACCAATTGAAAGAAGGAAATCCCACGATTTTGTATATTAATAAATAATCATAAAAATAAAATCAAGATAGTATTTAAATAACACTAGACAAGTCTTAGGATCGAAATAGTGTAAGAATAAATTATACACAAAAATTAGAAAAAAAATAGAAAAATAAATCACACTTTCGAGGGCCTAAACAATTGTGAATGGTCAAAAACCCATGGAGATCATGGACTTAAGTGCATAGCCTTGATAATCTCGTGGTTTCGCTTCAAAAAATGTATTATTGGCTCAAATCAGATACCAAATGCCAAATTTTCAAATTTCGGGCCGATCTTTTTTGCTCCAACTATTCCTTAATCCATTTTGCCATCTATTTTACATCATTTGTGGAAGTAAAAAAACATAATATTAAAGTTATTATTTTATAACAACGAAAAAACTAGAAATCTTCATAACAACGGTTCAAGGATGGGAGCTACTAAATTGTATAAAAGAATGGTTAATTGGCGCAATCTAACACTAACTTTTTACCTCATTACCATGCAATCTAATTATTATCCTTTCAAACCTGGAAATTCTAATATTAATCTCACATTTTTCGTAGAGTATAACCTTTTAACTTAAAAAGACAATTCCCTCAAATTCTAATTCTTTTTTTTTAAAGCCATCATAATTAAACTAAAAATTACTATACGAAAAAATAATAATAAGTCATACTCACAAATATTAAATTTTAAATATGCAAAAGTCATCCATCTTAAAAAAACAAAAATTATAAGTCTATAAAAGTTTAGATTAAATACACGTCCCTTAGTCTTTCTTTTTGAAACACTATCAGATTGCACATAGTGACAACAAAAATAGATTATGGGGGAATTTATATTAAAAGTATTTTGTTAATATAAACTCTCTATTTTAAAAAAAAAATTAAGTTACAAATCTATATATAAATTAAATGAAATGAGCTGAGTACAATCTGGGAAAATTTTCAAACACTTTTCGAAAATTTTGTTAAAAAACTTCCCACCTCATGTGACGTGCATGGATGCACGCCACGTGTATTTTAAACTTAAACTATGCATATTTTAAATTTACATGACATGCATCTATGTATGCCACATATGAGGGAAGTTTTTTAACAAAACTTTTGAGAAGTGCTTGAAATGGACTTGTACAATCTGGCTGTAATTTTCCCACCCATTTTGCTATAAGTGGGGATATTTCGGTTATTTGCTTTATTTCGTTAGTAATGGAACGGTCTAGACTAATTTTTCCCTCGCTTTATTTATTTATTTTTTTGTTATTATATTTAATTCTTCTCTTTCTTCTCAGACTTCTCCCCATCTCTTATCGAAGAACCCTTACAGGATCTTCTTCCCTTTTAAAACTCTTTAATTTATCTTATCTTCTAATTTCTATGGGTAATTTACAGCTACCGTCCCTAACTTTTTGACTTTTAATAGATTACGTCTCCAACCTTTAATTATACTCCCGGAGGTCCGCAACCTTTCTCAAAATCCTCCGTCAGGTCCCTATGGATGGAAACCATCCATTCTAGGCGTTAGTCAACCCGTTGACCAAGGGTAATTTCGGTGACATATAAAAAATGAATATTTTAATTTAAAAATAAAAATAAATTTAAAAAAAAAAGATAGGGGTAACTCTCCACCCCGTTGCCATATAAGGGCTGCTGGAAATGGCAGCAGTCGGGGAAAATGGCAGCAGATGAAGGGAGGGGGAGAGTCTCCTCCCTCATCTGCTGCCAGCCATTTGGCTGCCGGATATGGCGGGGTGGGGGGTTCCCCATCTTTTTTTTTTAGTTTATTTTTATTTTTAAATTAAAATATTCATTTTTTATATGTTATTGAAATTACCCTTGGTCAACAGGTTGACTAATGCCTAGAATGGATGGTTTCCGTTTATAGAGACCTGGCGGAGGATTTTGGGAAAGGTTGGGGACCCCAGGAGTAGAATTAAAGGTTGAGGACGTAATCTATTAAAATTCGAAAGGTTGGAAACGGTAGCTGTAAATTACCCAATTTCTATTCATTCGTAATAAATTGTTATGCATGTTTTATAATTGTGTGATTGTTATTTAAGTTCATTTTTGCCCACCCCATTTTTGTTTATCGTACCTTTTTATTATCATTTAAGAGTGATTAATATTCTATCGATGATTCTAAGGTAAGATAAACAAATTATATAGAATGCACTAATTCAGCTACAATATAGTAGCCAAATTTCTTTAAAAGTAAAAAGTTAATTTAATAGCCAAATAATTACCTATAATTTTTCCTTGTGAATTTCCTAAAAAATTACTATAAGTTTGACTTAGATAATCTGAATTGTATATTATAAGTTTGCCTTATATAATTTGAATTAGATCTTCATGTGCAACGCACGGGTAATAATCTAGTATTAATTAAATTCTGAGGTTACTATATTTTTTTAAGGTCAAAATATTAGATTATGCAAAAAGAGTGAGATTTGATGTTAAAATTAAGAAGTTTCTATTATTAAAAAAAAAAAGAATTATCAAGTTTCAATATTTAGGGTTAGATTGTGAAAGATGAAACATAATGCCAATTAACCATAATAATAAAATAAAGGAAAATTTTCAAAAAACCTCTCAAATATTTTGTAACAAAACTTCCCACATCGTATGGTGTGTATAGATGTAAAATACGTGTATTTCATCTACGCCATGTGCACTTTAAATACACGTGACATGTATCTATACATGCCATTTGAGATGGGAGGTTTTTTTACAAAACCTCCGAAACGTTTTAAAAAGAGACTCATAAAATAAAATAAAATAAGATAAAATAAAAGAAGAAGATAATTGTACATCGGTTAAATTTTGTATATTTTTTGATGAAGTTAATTTTTGTATATTTATTAAACGTGATTTAGTAAATGGGCGAGATATTTACTTTTGTGAGTCCTTTTCAAGAACTTCACAAAAAAGTTATTAAAAAACTTCATATCCATTTGGTACCTGTGGATACATGACATGTGAATTTAAAATACACATGACTTTGGCTTAAAATACACGTGACGTGCATCTATACACGCCATATATAATCATATATAGAAAGTTTTTAAACAAAACTTCCAAAATGTTTTTGAAAATTTTCCTTACTTTTGTTGCGTCGTCATTTTGAAAATGGCAAATTTTGTTAGCATGGGCGAAACGAGGATTTCCGTAAATTGATTAATGGAATAGCTCTACAATAAGAACGGTAATTCTTGTATGCAAAATAAAAAATAGAGAGTTTATATTAACAAATATTGTTTTGTTTTCTACAATTTTTATATTCAATTTTGTAACATATTACTCTTCCCATCCCGTTTATTTGGTCAACTTTTAATTTTTTTTCCAACCACTATTCATTTTTAGCTTGTTCCAAATATATAGTTCTGTTTATATTCAATTTTGTTTTTTTTTATATTCATTAATAATTATACGCCTATATCATGAAAATGTAAAATATGACCTCTTGTTTTTAATTAGTCAATTATCTTTGTTTATAATTCATTTTTTTTAAAGTGCAATTATAAATCTGCATCATAGCAGTACAAATGTACATAGACATTTATCCTATTGAAACACAGCGTCAATAAAATCAACAATACAAACTCGCATATAGTGAAAATACCTCATACAGAGAAATCAAATCTGAGGCGTTTAGATTCCAGTACCCCAGTCTAACTCCCTAACTAAATGAGTTAGACCTCATTGGCTTATTTATAATTTCATTGATACTATTTATATTTTATAGCAACAGCGAACGAAATGATAAATGAGAAGGGGACATGTGGGTAAAAATGAATATACTAAAGATCAATATTATACTTATAATATTATTGAGATCCTTGATACCTCGGACCAAATTGTTCCCTTAAATATCACAATCACATTATTATTCCTCTTACTATTACTTGGATGCATTACGTTCTTGGGTCTAGTAACGTCATCAGTTGGAACAAAAACTCTCTACAAAATATTACCATAGTCGAAACTCGAAATATACTTTTAAGTTTGGCTGGTTGCTTTATAATTTATATTGCCCAATACAAACCACGTGCACTTATTATGTGAAAATAAAGTCGTACTGATAGTCTTGTTTAATTGACGACTTGTTAAACGCCTTCTTTGACCGTTCTTTTTGGAATAGCATCAATCACACAGACTACCGTCCACATAATGAAATCAAATATATATCATCAATGGGAAAAATTGCAACCTGGTCCTTGATCCATTATTCAGACTTTGTGAAGACATACGTGGTGGTGTATTTTAAGGTAAATCACTTGTATGGTATTTACATAATATATACTCCCTCCGTCCAACAAAAATATTCCCCTTTGATTTTTCACACAGATTAAGATAACTTAATTCTTGTTTGATGCTTTTTATTTGGCTAATTTATAATGAAGAGAGAGATAGAATGTGTATTAGAAATGTGAAAATGTGTGAAATGTGTGGTTGTAATTGAGCAGTTGTCAAATCAAATATTAAATCAGTAGTAATTAAATTTATAAATTGAGAGAATAAAGAGGATCAAACAACCTCCATTGGAAATGTACAATTTAAGGATATATTTCCAAACATACCCTTTAGTTTACTTAATATTTCACTCTATTTCTTCTTTATTATTGATTTTCATGCACCATATATAAGGGTATATTAGAAAACTAAAAATTTAATTAAGGAAAGGGGAATATAATTTAGGACGGATATAAAAAGAAACGGGGAATATCTTTATGTGACGGAGAGAGTATAATAAATAAAACATAAAATAATTCAAGATTTATATAAATGTTCGGAGATAGCATGCCCAATACAAAAAAATTTCAATATTTATCAAGTACAAATAAGTATATCTTCGAGATGTTTAAAGCTCACCAACAATTCATCTTCAAAATCGGTGTCATTTAATGATGCCTATAAGCTCAACCGACTAATTAAGCTAGCCCTCAAACTCAAAACCTAGATTAGATAGATAAGTTTCTAGCTAAGGTCCTTGCTAGTCGCTCTATCATAACATTTACCACTTATTAATTAGCAATTTTTTTTAAAAAAAGTCTAATTTAATTCCTATATTCGAGCATGAAAAATAGAGTGCATTAACTCTAATTGACTGAGAAAGCTCCATCTATTAAAAAAAGAAGAAGAAGAAAAATGTGTGATATATTACAAATTATTAAAGTGAATTTATACCATCTAATGATCGTGATAACTATCACTATTGATAGATAAGGCTAATGCTTTTCTTTTCATATATTGATGGTTAATTCTTAGGCCTGAATTGTTCTAGCAGAGTAATTGCTAGTTTCCTACTAGAAAAGATTTGGTACTCCAAGAGTTCTGAACTCGGTCCCCGTAGCCAATTATAAATCTGTATGTGGATGCTCTTCCGATCTATTTATTATATAATTTGGACCCTGAATCTCATATATGAGTTATTAATTGGTTAAGAATATCGAGTATTAAGTGTTTCTGAAGTACCATAAATTTTTCCGTTTCCTACCACTCTCTACTGTCAAAAGAAGAAAACTTTTACACCAGAGACATTCGATAGTTACTTGGTAATTTAATGTACTTCGGATTATTTACATCATTAAATATTGATGGTACAACTACGTAAAAACAAATATATAAAATGATTCAACGAAAGTAAAATAAATGGCAAAGGAGTAAGCAATAATGGTTGAGTCCCATCCAATAAAAAGTTTTTCTAACACTAAATAGGGGTGCTGTTATAACACAAAAAATACCTATCAATAAATAATGCTAAACCCATTGGAGATTCCCCCCCCTTTTATTGAGTTTTTTTTTCTTTGAATGGGTTTGGTTGCCGAAACGAATAATTACACAACATTTTAAAATTTGTGGTAGTAGCTTAATTTCCAAAAAAGGGGGAAAAAGAAAAAAGAAAAGAAAAGAAAAAGGAAATCTTGAAATTTGGGCTATAGGCATTTGGGGTCTTAAGCAAGAGCCTCTTGAGTTTATGCTCAAGTACGGCCCTGACTGTATGTGGAGAGGCCTACAGAGTTGTCTTAATAATCTCTTATCACGTATGTATATGACGGGTCATACATATGACTAGAGATCGAGATTGACGCACATTCTCTATTTGGTTTGTGTATATGCATCCCACATGAAATTTGGGCATTGGAAAATTTTTGCCACCCAATATATGAACACAAATTTGTTGACCACACCGATTTATGTTTTGAAACATTGACTCCAATTTCCAAGTTCATATGCAATAAATTTTCACATTTCAAAGATTGAATACCAAACATTAAACTTTCGAACAATGTGAGGGACCACAACTCCAATTTTGATTTTGACCCAAAAACATACGCGCCCTACACCGTCCATTAAGTTGCACGCTGCTCATATGGATTCTCATTTGTCACAGAAAAAATCGATCTTTTTAATGTTGGAAAAGTGTTTATATATACCCATACAAATCTCCATCATCACCATTCCACCAACCCCACTATTACAGCATTATTCCTCAACAAACAAGTATTACTCACTGAAAAGTAGAAAGGTAACCCAACAATTTCCAGTCCCCCCCATAACTGAAAGCTCAACAATGGCTTCTTCATCTGCCCCTGCAATTCTAAGGTCAGCCCTCTCTTCTTGCTCCGGCAAGCCACAATTTACCTCTGCTACTTCACTGCCTCAAAAGTTGCTTTCTTTCAAGCAAGCAAACCCTCTGATCCATCAAAACCTTAAACTCTCTACCTCCGCCGGCGCCGCCATCGCCAGAAAATCATTCTCATGCAGGAGCCAGGCCGACCCATCAGCAGGTTCAGAAAGTTAAAATACTTGGAGATTTTTCAGAAAGTGAAGAATTTGTGTGAATTGTCCTTCGATTTTAACTTTTTTTTTTTTTGTGGGTTTTAGCTAAGGTTCAAGAACTTTGTGTGTACGAGATAAACGAGAGAGATCGTGGGAGCCCGGCTTATCTCCGATTGAGTCAGAAAACTATCAATTCCCTCGGCGATCTCGTACCTTTCAGCAACAAGGTTGTAATTTTACCTCTTAAGAGTGAATATGAATATGGAAAAACTGGGTATTCTATGAACTTCTTGTAACAGAGTGTTTCTTTTTGTGCAGCTGTATACCGGAAACCTGCAAAAGCGTGCCGGAATCACGGCCGGAATATGCGTTCTGATTAAGAATGAGCCGGAGAAGAAGGGCGACCAGTACGAGGCGATCTACAGTTTCTACTTCGGGGACTATGGGCATATAGCGGTGCAGGGGCCGTACTTGACTTATGAGGACACGTATCTCGCCGTGACTGGTGGCTCCGGTGTGTTCGAAGGGGTGTACGGCCAGGTAAAGCTGCAGCAGATTATTTTTCCGTTCAAGTTGTTCTACACATTCTACTTGAAGGGGATACCGGATCTGCCGGTAGAGTTGTTGGGTAAGCCTGTTGATCCATCGCCGACGGTGGAGCCCACGGCGGCTGCCAAAGCCTGCGAGCCCGGCGCCACCCTAAAGAATTTCACGAATTAGTTGGGGGATTATTGATTAATTATGAGGGCATTTTGATGACTGGTGAGGGTTGTGTAATAAATTCACTTTTTTGAATGTCTAATAATAATTCTTCTCTTTTTGTGGAAACTCTACATCGGGCCCTGCATTATTAATTTCTTGGGTTATTATACATACGGTCTCCAACCTGAACATTGTATCATTTGAGTTTCTATTCTTTTTTAATGCAATATGTCTTTAACTTTTCATAAAATTCAAAGAGTCTCTAATCCCTTAAAAATGACCATTGTACCCTTTACTCTTCTCCAAATAATAGCAAAATGAATTTTAAAAAGCTAAAAAAATAATAAAAAGGAAAATAAAGAAAATAAAATTTTTCACATCCTAGCTATCTATTTATCCATCTCTCAACTTGGCCGTAAATAGCGAATTTTGGCAATTTTTTCCTACAGCATAAATGGAGACTCCTGCTTCCCCAATTGATGCGGAAAATGGAAAGAAAAAAGGCTCCCCCCTCCCCCCCAAAACAAAAAAAAATAAAAAATAAAAATAATAATAATAAGAAAAGAATTCTACCGATATTTATCATTTGCAATCAAGGTAGGGACGCGTGGGATAGGTAAAGTTCAATGACCAAATATATGGTGCGTGTTTAAGTACAAATTCACTTGTGGTTACTTTAATAGAGGAAACATAATTCCGTCCAACGTGTAGATTCAAAAATCTTTCTATTAAATGCGCCAAAAGAATAAGTAAAATGCTAACTTTTATCTTTTCTGATACAATTAGGGGAATTTCAGTGAGCAATATACTCGAACTTAGGATCTCAGCTTGGGGTATTCTTTATCACTTGAGGTATCACCCTTGTCTAAAATAATATTTTTTATCTGGATTTCAATCACATCATAATAAAAAAGACCAAACGTGAGCTAATCAGATAATGAAAAGATAGTATAATAGTCGGCCTAATCTTTATTTCATTACAAATTTACGTATACGTAAGTTAATTAATTCCTAAACCCTATTAAAGGTGTAGATGTAATAAAGTATTAACATCAAATGTGATTGATTGCAAGCAATACACCACTAATAGAAAGATGAAGAGGCTTTTTTTTTTAGATCAATTAATGAACCGAGGGCTACTAAGTAATTTAAAAAATATACAAGTGCAAAAAGGGAAATAAAAAGTTTTTCCTTCATCCATCCTTTTATATATTAGTGATTAATGACAATACGAGATTTGATAGTAACCTTAACGTACAATATAGTTCTACTTACGTGTGCAATGCATGTGTGTATTTCTCCGGCCATGAAAATGGTGATCGCATAGGAGTAACAAAATACCATATAATTTTATCATTTAGGGCTAATTAGCAATCGATGTCCAAGCCATGGATGCAATAACTTTGGTTTAGTAATGATTATTGCCTATTATGAACTTGCCAGTTCAATATGATAAATTAATCGCTAGACTTGATCAAATAATTATTTAGTAATTTTGTTGAATTGATCAATGAATATATGCAGTGTCTTAATCAAACTAAAGGAAATATGTATTTGACTCGAGATGTAACTTTAAAATTGGATACAAATATTTATTTGTTAGAACATCTTTATCTTGCTGAAATTTTAAATAGTATTGGATGTTTCGGGGTCAAGTTGAAGTTGATGATTGAAATTTCAATTATATTACTTTTATTAATTATTTTGTTAGACTATGCAATTGAATTATTTAATTGTTACATAGTTCATGTAACAGATTTTCACAAACATCGATACTTAAAATAGACCATTTAGACAATTATTACATAGCATATACGTTGGATCTACGGGTTGCAAAACATAAAAGACTTCATAAAGAAATGTGAGATATGTAAAGATAAATTTGAAAAGCTACAATTACAGTAAGGATCACCCAAGTTAGGAGGAGAACATCATAAGGAAGTTATATATAATAATAATAATAATAATAATACAAGATTACCAAATAAACGACTATTCTAAAAGAATGGTTTTTTTCTCAATGCTTATAATTTTCTTCAATAAGTCGTTGCTTCTTGTGCATCGAACAAGTCATATACGAGTTTACATTTATATAATTATTATATATACGTCTTATGTAAGTTCATTGACAAATAGGGTTTGAAGAAAGTTATGTACAAATGAAAGATTACTGTTGAAGACATCACAAAATGTCTTTCGAGCCATGAAAAAATGTATATGGACAAAAAATTATAACAATCACTGGTGTTTCTAAAACACGCTTCGGGAAAATCTTTTAGTACTTTTGGAGGGGTAATTAGTACAAAAGATTCCTACTTTTGAATACTCTTGTGTAATTGGTCCATACCTTTGAATTTTTTACATTTTCACCCTTACCTTTATGTTTTCTTAACAAAATTCATTATTGGTGCTAAATTAGTCCTTTATTAAAAGGGTATTTCTATCCACTTACACTTTAATATTAAAAACAGTTGCAAGTAAAAGTTTCAAAATGATTAGCATTATTGAAAAATAAAAATAAAACATTTTTTTAGAGGAAGAATATAAATGGAGCGACTGACAGTTGTTGTGGTTTGATTAAAAATTGACTAATCGAAATTACTAGTGAGATTGGAAAAATAATAAACTTTAGTTTTTTTTTTGCCTCTCCTTTTTATTTTTTGAAATACTTATTCACTTTAAATTTTTGTTTAATCAATAAATTTTAAATATTTGTTTGATTAGTTATAATTATATTGGGACCTGCTTGCATCTTTTTAAATCTTAAGGTGTTAGTAGACAAAAATGGCCTTCTACTAAAGGAGTAATTTAGCACCAATGATGGAAAATATGAAGATAGAGGTGAAATTGCCAAGAATTCAAATGTTAGAACTAATTGCACAAGAGTGTCCAAAGATCCACCTTTTGCGCTTATTACCAACTTTTAGAGTATCAAAAACTCTTAGTAAATGGAAATAAAATAAGTCCCTACATGATTCCCTAATTAAGCAATAAACTAGGCCACCTAGATACTGAGTTCAATATTTCCACATTACCATAAACTTTTTTTGTGGGCGCATAGGCATGAAGCTTATACTCCACATCTCGCTTCTTTGTACAGATTAATCATGCCTTGTCACATGTTACTTTTTTCATTGAAATCCGATTATATAAGATAATAAGATTGAGATGATTTTAATAAGTAAATAGTGTACCTTTTTTGCATTGAAATTGACTAGATTGAGATGAAAACAACCATTTGTGAAGGAAGGAGATAACATGAAAAAATTGAATTTTTTAGACACATTCCTTTTATTCATTTTCAACTTTATATTTGTATACGACGAAAAGTGCGTTGAAATTTTTCTAATACCAACACTATCTCACATAGGTACATATATGCATGAGAAATTATACGTCATAAATATTGTCAGACGCTTGTGTGGTGTGCATCTGAGCAAGCCACACATTTGGCAACAGCCCACATTGGCCAGCAGGATTGATCTGGTATGTCCAAATGCGCGTCACACAGACGTTTAACATTATTTCTAATTTTAATAATTTCCCTATATATACATCATGTGAAATTTCAGTCCCATACGATAATCTATAGAATGAGAAATGTGATTAATTTTGATCAAGAGTGTAACGGTGTTTCCATATTAAACCCTTAGTGGTTTCATGGTTTCATATGTGGATCATAACATGTGAAAGAAATACTGTCAGACATAAACAGATCTAGACCAGGGTAAGCCCGGGGCCGTAGCCCGCGTTTGCAAAATTTTTTTTAGTTTTTTCGTATATAAAATTTTTAATTTTTGTGATGAATCTCTTAGTTGAATTGAATATTTTTGTTTATTGTAGTCTGTGTTTTTTTTATTAGAAAATCTTGGATCCGTGACTGCTGTCAGGCTCTCGAACATTTAACGGAATGCGACAGTGACAAACGTGACTGTTTGAAAACTGCTAAAGACGCAAGTCCAGGTCCGGTTCACCCATCCCGCTTGACAATCTTGTTTCGGATCACACTGTCCGAACCGTTTTATGTACATCTTCAAACGCACGTCTTCTCTTCTTCAAAGTTCAAACTGCGCCCCCTCTCTCTCACGCACAAACACACACAGTTAAAAACCCTAATCTCGGCGCCGGTGGAATTCCGATTCTGATTAATATGTCATCACCGACGCCGGAATTCGAAGCCCGGCAGCTCAGCTTACCCAAAACCCTGCACACATTATCCCCCAAAATTACATCTCTTCTGTATGATCCCCAATCCCAGGCGCTCGCCCTCCGCCATTCTGATTCATCTTTCTCCCTGTACCCTTCATTTTTGCCGCTTTCTGCGTCTTCATCCTTTCCCCCAAAACCGCAAATTGTAGTTCCGTCCCCTACTTCTTCTGCTACCTTTTTCCACCTCCAAACCACAAATTCGACCGCTACTCTCTTCCTCACCTCCTCCCCTCTCCTCCGCGCCTCCGCTGATACCCTCTTCCGGTTCTACCTCCTACGGAAATCAGTGAATCAGTTCAGTAGAATTAGAGTTGTTTCCAATCATTGGGACTTGGAATTTGATGACAACAAGTTTGGGGTTGTTTTTAAGGCCAATCATGGGGTCTCCGTGAAGTTATCTGGGGGTGTTAATGTGTTCTCAATGTATTCTGTTTCTAATTCGAAGATTTGGGTTTTTGCAGCGAAGTTGTTTGGAGATGATGGAGACGGAGGAGCTTTGAAATTGATGAAATGTGCAGTCATTGATTGTTGTTTCCCAGTTTTTACCATGCGGGTTCTGCCTGGGTATTTAATTTTGGGGGAAGGGAAGGGGGTCAGAGTTTTTCCATTGCGGCCCCTGGTTAAAGGAAAGGAGAGGAAGGAAAAGAGAGTTGGTAAACGATTGAATGCACAGAATAGGTTGATTAATGGGGTTGATTCTGCAAATGTTTGCACGAATGGTGTTGGAGGGAAAGTTCAAGTTGCAGAGGATTTGAATGCGGTTTCCAGTAAGGGCGAAAAGAGCGAGAAGCATTCTGATAGTGGTGAGTTTGTTGGGTATGTCTTACACACACACACACATTGCTATGCTTTTAACTTTTGCTTTAAAATTGTTAAGGCCTTGAAATTTATGGTCTGCAGCTGGGAATTTTTTGAACCTTACAAGTGACATCTATTCCATATTTGCTTAAAGTAAGTAATGTGAGTTTACATTTTTTTTAAACATTGAGAATGTGTCTTTTTATTTTCAACAAAGTGTATTTGTCAATGTTCATTATTTTCATGGTTAATGTGAAGAAACGTATACTGTAAAGTTCAGCAGAACTGTGTTATATCCAACAATTTGATGGGGCTGTTGTATTTAAGAGAGATTTGCATTCATTATGTTGTGTAATTAATGACACGTGCTTTGCTATACATGTTATTTTGTCAACTGGAGTGATAATTGGATATTTACTTAACTTATGCTGCTAATGGTTGTTCTTTCCTCACATTCAGTGTTGGGCCATAAACGTGGCATTTTCACCCCATTTGTGTTCTCTAGTTTGAATTTGTCATTATTGCTCTTACCTTATACAACTACATAAAATGCTTGGATTTGGATGATACAGCCTTCTCCCTGAAAACAATGACGTTGATGGGGTTTTGATCAATTATATCGCAGGTCATGTTGTGCATGTTATTGGCCTATTGCAAAATCTAACACATATTTTGCATGGTCCCACATAACAAAGTCAAATTATTTCTTCACTTTTATCGTGAAAAAACATATTGTCAGCTCTATCTAAAACTGTGATTCCGTTTCTCTATTTGATATTAACTCTCCTGTCCTTCTTTAAGTGTACAACAAGGCAGAGGAGACTAGGGCTGGCACAATTTTTCAAAAATGACCCTAACGGCAAAAACCAATTCAACTCGGGTCGGGTCGGGTCGGTTTGCTTTGGTTTATTGGACCAGCAAATTGGTTTGGTTTTTAACTTAGGCGGTTTTAATCAATTGTTGGATTGGGCCGGGGTGGTTTGAGAAAATTCATTCAAAACGCCTCCACCCAACCCAATTTATTCCTCTTGTGAAATTAAAGTCAATAGTGATCAGTAGAAAGCAGGTAACATAAATTCATTCCTTGCCCTCTTGGCCTTTTTGGCTTCTTAGGAAATTAACACGGGCTAACACCCTAACAGTAAGTTTGGCCTGAGCTGTGGTGCTTGATGGTTCAGGTCTATTCCCCGTGAGACTTTGAGGAGCTCAATATGGGAAGGGGGAGGATCCCCAATTGTTCTCGAGAGGATTTTAATGTCCAAAGAAAGAGAGAAATTGGAGAGTGTGATTGGGATGGGAGGAGTTGCACAGTTACCGATTCTGAAGCTGGTGGTATTTGAAATTGAGGTCAATTATAGATACGTGAATTAAAAAAGGCTGGTGGATGCAAGAAATTGGAGTCTTCACAGGCATCCCTGATTCCTACTATGTAATTCCACCATTTTCTGCTGTAAGACTCAAAAGCGCCGCCAACGCAACCCGCTCGGACCCAAAGTGGTTTAGGTTTGGGCTTGGTTGGTTGTACAAGCGAGCGGTGCAGTGCGGTTCTGTAGAATCTCAAACCAAATCTAAATCTGTTGCCAACCCCTAGAGTAGACTTATCACTTTGCTGCTAAAATCTATCAGTGTTTAATAATGGTCAAGATTTAAAGGAAGATAATTTGTCCCAAAAGTTAGTCATTCCCTATATTTGCTAATAAGAGGCCTGCATGATGCAATTTGTTGAAGCTCCTTTTTCAAAGTAAGATGCATAATCTTGAATTTCATGTACTTGATTATAATATTTTATCGTAACTTCTTCCCTTATTACTTTGACATGTAAACAAAATTTGTGGAAAGTAGGTTTTCACTTTTTTAGGTTGTTCTTTAGAACAATGAACATTAGAATCCTGGTGATCAAAACATTGTTTAAGAAATCTAAGTTAGGTCAGCCTCAGAGTGACACTGACAAAAAAATGCCTCAAGCCACAGTTTCCATGGCTGTTACATCTCAATTCAGTGAGAAGCAAGCTTCAAGGCTTGTGAAGCATGCAATTTGCAATTCTATATTTTTATTGTACTTTAACTTTGGCGTACAATAACAAAATTTTCTGATCGACAAAAGACTCTTAAAATTTCCTGATTGAGAAAACACTCAGGGTATGGCCCATTGCCCCGAGTAAGTGCTAAACATAAAACATTGTGCTTCTACTTGGTCTGATCAACATTGGATAATTCATTGCTAAAGTAGTAGCCCATCTTAGCAGACTACTACTATTTTAAAGTAGAATGTTTTTGAACGAATCACATCTACACATCAAATGGGATCCTCATTACTTCACAAATCTTCACTATTCATTCTCACAAAATTTATTGCTATCTCATAATAGAAATAGATTGCTAATCGGGGTATTAGTTTCTTTTTGGTTACTTTATATATTTTTCCTTTTTTTCTTTGTTTGCACTTACAGTTTTTTATGTGCTTATTTTGCTGTTTATTATCTGAGCTTTCCACCGCCTCCTGGAGGAATTTGCCTAGGTACCCAATTATGCCATTTTGTAAAGATTGGATAAAAATTACCGTATATTTTGAGGATTTTAGCACATGATGGATGGAAGATAACATCCTTTAACTTTTATCTAAAGTGTTCTATTTCCACTTGACAAAATTGTGACTCTTTCAGGTTCCTTCGGCAGTTCTTCTACTCTTTCTTATACCAATCGTTCTTAATGAAACAATTTTTTTCTTCCTCTTTTTTTTTTTTGGGCCCCAACATATGAAGTATTAGCCTATGTTAGCAAACCAATTCTAGTTTAAAATACACATATCTCGTGGGGCCTGCATGTATTACGTAAATCTTCACCATTCAAATCCACTCATTCTCTCACATATTTGAGGGAAAAAAGAAAAAAAGTTTGCTAACAGAGGTCTGCAATTTGATGAACTCTACTTACTACCATGACATGCAAGTGGTGTGTGCAAAATTTGTTGTTAACTAGCTTGTGAATTTGGTGTGGTTTACGCATTCTACGGAGTCACATCTAGAAAAGAAACATAAATATCCTTCATGATGTGCATTTATACTTCTCTTGGTTCTGGTAATGTGAAGTATATAAAAATGGGAACTTAAAAACTATGAAAACAATGCTCTACACTTATATATAATTGCAAGGATATGTTTGGCAACTAGTTTATAAACCAAAATATTTTCTAAACCTTCCTATGACATGATTTCGTTGGTCAACTTATTCTGAGAAGACATTGAAAAGACATTCAGGGGGGAAAAAAGCCAATGAAGTTGTCATTGGACTATGGCAGTTGTTACAGGCTGCTTCAGCTGGCATGACCCAAGAGTTGGGCTTGTGTTTATATTATATAGTATCTGAGATATATCTACTGTAGTTCCCCATCTATGGATATGAGAATTTCGTCTATATTTTGCGGATGTCATTACTTTTCATGAAATATTTCGGTGGTTTTCTTAATGGACTGATCTGGCTGTGTCTTAGAATGGGATCAAGATACATAAATTGATCTATCTTGATTGAATTACATATATGTATTTCCTTTTCTTCTTCCGTTGCCGTTTGGGTCTCAACTAGAGGTTAGGTAAATAATTTCAACTCTCTAACTTGATATCAAAATAAGAAGTGGCTAATGAGAAAATTTTTATGAAGGTAATGATAATTATTCATTTTCCAAACTTGATTAGAAATCATTCTTTGAGATGGTTTTACTAATCTCGGCCTCCCATTATCAATCAGTGCTCAGCTTGCAAGTTTAACATGTGACTCTGTTTTGATGAGGGGAACAAAACGGCAATAAAGAAAGATTACTTGTGTTTATTAGAACAAAAGTAGAGGAGAAAATGGCCTTTTATTTTCACTCATTTCTGCTAAGAAATTTCTTGAATTTGGTATGGCCTTTTGTTTTCACTCATTTCTGCTAAGAAATTTCTTGGATTTGGTATTCTTCTTTTTTTTTTTTTGGCCCTCTTCTCTTTCTTTTTTTGTTTGTGTGTTGACGGGTGATTCTCACAATGATGCTACATGCGCCGATGCGTAAATTACTTTGTGATAAACTTTCGCGGTCCAAATACTATTACCCATATTATTACCAGATGCTGTAAACCCTGTGATAGATATTATCTTTTAACTTGCCCTTTATTGCCTTACTACCATAGACATTAATTTCTCAACTGGTTGAGATAGACATTTTGAATTTTATGAAGTGACGTGTTCTATATCTGCTTCTCGCTAAACTGATCTGAAGGTTGTAAAATGTTTTTCTGCTGGATGAATAAATTATGACTACTGCTTGATTATTTCGTGAATCACAATGATTTCATGGGCTTTATATGTGGGTTGAATATTGAGAGCATGTAAAAGCCTTGGGCGGGTCTTGTTAGTACTGTTTCACTGAATTCTATTGTCTTATTAACTCTCTGTAGTTAGCTAATTACTGTTTATACTTTATCTTCTGTGAAGATCAGTATTCCGCTAACAGATTTGTGATGTTTTAAGAACCCGAAGTTTCTTCCTTTACGTTGGATGACATTTTTGTAATCTTTGGTGGTCTGAACCTGTTTTATTTTGCCATTGCTACAGCTGCTGATTGTGCCTTCTAACTTGCAGTAAAGTTGAGGTCTGTAAAACTTAGGCAAGACTCTAAGGATAATGGTGCATGTTTTGTGGCTTTCAAAGAAGATGATATTGAAAGTTCCATGTCAGTGAAGATGCGTGGAAAATCAGCAAAGGCTATCTCCATCCAGGAGCTATCAGCAAACAAGTTTCTGATCTTAGACTCTGTTGGAAATCTACACCTGCTGCGCGTCTTGAATTCTGTCCGTGGATTGGAAACTGCTTGTGACATGAAACGATTAACTGAGACAGTGAAAGTTCTCAAGCTGGCGGTTCTTCATGACGCTCCTTCAGGTATGCTTGCTTTGTCCGACCATTTTCTTGAAGTCTTAAATCTAAACTAGATTGTGCACAGACATGATCAAATATATCTTATTTTACTGACACAAGTTTCTGTTGAACTGCCAATGAATGTAAATAGGCAATAATCTTGAACAATATGACCATATACTCTCTCCCATTTTTATCCCTGCCTTTAGCATCGTAAAATGCAATGATGGCATTGCCATCGGCTACTGACATGATATAAAAGGTGGTGATAAATCTTACCTTGAGGCCTGGCTAATTCATCTTAAGGCACAAATTTATGAACTATTTTTTGTGAAGCACGCTTCAAGATGCAGGCCTCAGGGCATATGAGGCAAGACCTTAATGTAATTATCTTCTTATCTGTCTTTTTTCTTTTTAATCTCTAAACTGTTGTAAGCTTCCTTAAACAAAGTCCTGTCCCTTTATTGACATGTTGTTGTTCGCTGTAAGGAACCCTTTTAGTTTATGCTACCTTATGAGTATTTTATTGATTTATTTTTGCTCTCTATTGGCTCATTTTGTTTATGTTGAGGCTTACACCTTAATGTGACTTGAGGCTTATGCCTTGCCCCATGAAGAAATGCCTTAGTACTTATTTTCAACTTTTAGAACATTGGCTACTGAAATAGTTCTTGCCATCAATCTGCAGTCGAACAGACAGTGTGGATATCAGATGGGCATCATACTGTACACCGGATGGTAATTTCTGGCGTGGAGACTTCTGTTGATGAAACTGACAGTAAGGACAGTCAGGAAATTCAGGAGAAGCTCACTCAAACCTCAGGTTCCAATTTCCCTGAATTTGTCTTACTAAATTCTCATACTTTCCCTAATTACATCATATATGAAAAATGAATTATCTGTTTGGCTTAACTTCACATGGTTAATAGCCCGTATGGGGATCAATGAAAAATTTGCCACGGTAAAATTTGCTGCAGCAAGCATTCAGTATCTTATCTTGTTCCTCGTTTTACTTGTTCGGTTACATTGTTGCCACAGCTGCATTGAGTTTCTATGTTAGCTGTCACACATTTTATCAATATTATGGGAAAGTGGCTTCAGTAGATGCCTTCTTATTTTTGTTGCTAACGGTTGCATCAACTGTACTTCCACATGTTAGCTTCTAATGTTCATCCAAAGTCTTGGTTTTTCATTATATTATTCTGCCCAGAATATTATGCTAAAAGATTCCACCACACATAGTTATTTTTTCCTTAATAAATCAGCATTTGCTTCTCAGTAGATGCTGTTTTCAGTTCTGTTTATAGCTAGAGGTTGGAACTAAATTTTTTGGTACTGACATGTATGAATAGATCTCTTGCATTAGAAATTATTTCTTTTTTCAGTTGGTTTATGGTTGTAGCTGATAAACATTGAAATTGGACTGGCTGCTATATGTACTCATACAAGTTTTTTAAATCTTTTTTAATTGACCTTCTGCCATTTGCAGTGAAACAAGATCGGAATTTTTACGAGTGAAAAAATCCATGAAATGCTGCCTTTGGCTACAAATGCAATATTAATTCTTGGACAAGGTATGATATGGATAAGTTACCATTTGCCTCTGGCTCTTACCCTTGAGACAGGTGAATCTCAATCATGTAATATATCCATTTTTTTCCACGATGTGATATGATGATTTGGAGCAAGTATTGGATTCTGCAGTCCCTGTTTTTCTTTAATGCGTGTTGGTTGGTTACATATATTGTCTAGATTTCTTTAGAGATGAAAATATTTCTGCCTCCTTTTTATTTTAGATAGTGTACTCTATTGCAAATTAATTTCATTGAGCATTTTCTTGGAACTGTGCTTTAGGGGAGAGAGCAGGATGTGACTGCCGAGAATGATTATTACTAATTAGCATTGTCACAATCATTATATGTTTTGTTCAACTGACAATTTACGTGTCTTTTAATTCAGAAAACATGTTTGCATATGCAATTTCCTGATCTTGTTGAGCGGTTTTGCCTTCAAACTGGTAAGTCTTCTTTTTATAATAAATATCTTATGTCTCTTCATCCCAGTGATGCCCAATACTAAACTTACGCCATGCTTGAATAGGCCATTGTCTGTACCAGATATAGGTTGATGTCAAAAAATCCCTCATAGATGCACCTTTCTTGCATTAATGTATGTACATTAGAGCACTAGTAATGAATTTTTTCTTGTTATCTGTGCATTTATGGACTAAGGCATTTCATTTTTCTTTTCTTTTCTTTTCTTGTCCTCTCTCAATTTCAAAAAATTTTGTAGGTCATTTACTTGGCAGCCGATTACTGCCACTTGCATGGGTTGTTTGCATATTTTGTTGGAGAAGGCAAGTTTTGTTTTTCTTATGCAAACTATAAGTCCAAATTTGTTAAATTCTTAGAGCCTAGTTGCTTTCAGCTCTCTACTTTGTAATTCAATTTATTTCATTGATGCTTTCAACTTTCCTGGAGTCTCTCACTTAATCTCTTTGTTTTTCATTTTTCTTTTTGCTTAGTATGAAGCTGCAGTTGTCTACAATGTCTGACGAGGCAATCAGTCTGAGGATGCTGAGCTCTTTAAGTAAGTATGATTGCGAATATATTCATGCCCCCAAAACTCCCGAATGTGAATGTTGTGCACAGTACTTCATGCTTGAAGTCTAGTCTCTTGGATCTGTGTTGGGGACTAATTTATCTTCTTTAGATTGTAAAGAAATCTGGTTACGTGATGCTTTTTTTTGAGGATAAAAGGCGGACTTGTGATATAAACACGTGAACCACTGTCACTAAAATAAAAATGATTTTCATTGCTTTACTGCTTCTTCCTGTTTTCCTTCAATTGAATACTGAATTTCGTAGATGAAAACATAAATCCTTGATTTTGTACTTGACATTATACTACTATTGGATTCTTCTCCTGTTACTACTTTGAGAATTCTGCTCTATTTTTGATGGATTGGTAAGGTTATTAGATTTTAGTTCCTTCTTTTTCTATAATATATTTTTTCTATAATAATATAATGTTTTGTAAATTAATTTCAGATGTTGGAAATGATTATCCGGAAAATGTTTCCTTAGCCTCATGATATATTATCTAAAATAGTATTACTTCAGACTCTGGTTAATGATCTTGTCTTCTTAATGGTGCAGGATTATTCTGTTTTCTTTATCCTTGTTTCAATGCAACTCTCATTTTGATGTATCTCGAAATCATGCAATCATAAGAGGTTGATATATATATCTTTTTTTTTTTCCATTACCTGCAGAAGTTATATTTAAAATATCCAGTTGCTGGATGATGGGTCTAAATGCTGACCAAGAGTTGTTGACTTTTGAAGCCACTTCTGGTCCATGGCGGCTTCAATAATAATGGGGTGAAATCTGGTGGTAATTTGGAAGCACTCTCCGCCCTGGTCCCTGCTTTATATACTTTTTTCGAATGTAGTGCTTCTGTGCTTGTATCTCATTGAACTCAGTTGCATCTCTCTGTCTGAATGTCCCAAGGTGCAACTTTGCTTCAAAATATTTTGTGGGACGGGATTGCTTTCCGAATTGTTTATGATGCTACCATGGGTTCTGGGAGTAATAATATGGTAGAGCTTTAAAACTTTCCTCAGATGTGGTGATTCTATACTTTTGTTGATTTATGTTCTCATGAACTCATTTTGCGCATCTGCTTGAATGTCACGAAGTGTAACTTGCTTGCATTTGATTATCATCGAACTGGAATTACTCTCATCTGTAGGGGTGTCAAGTTGGATTCTCCAGAGCTGTTCAACCGGGGAGGTTTAGTTTAAGCTTGGTTCAATCTGAGCTAGGCCCAAATTGGCCTGTGGTCCTGCCAATGTCGTGGACTTTCCGGTCCAACATCTCTCCTTTCCCTTTCCTAATTGCAAGAGGGACCAACAGCACCTTTCAACGGTGCGTGGTGTGCGTAAACCTGCACATGAAATTTCTGAGGCATATTTTGATTGGCCACTTTGATTTTGGAGAATAGATAACTGGATAGGGCCAGACTGTTACTTTTGGCCTGTATTGGATTTGACGTGAAGAGAAATGGGAAGTACTAGGGAGAGTTTTATAGACTTTCCCTTTCCTAATTGCAAGAGAGACCAACAGCACCTTTCAACGGTGCGTGGTGTGTGTAAACCCGCACATGAAATTTCCAAGGCATATTTTGATTGGCCACTTTGATTTTGGAGAATAGATAACTGGATAGGGCCAGACTGTTAACTCTGGCCTGTATTGGATTTGAGGTGAAAGAGAAATGCGAAGGACTAAGGAGATTTTTATAGACTTAGAAAGTGTGCTCCTTGAGGTGTATATCAGTGTGAGAATTTCAGGCGCTAAAGAAAATAGAATCTGAACAACTTTTTAATTCTCTTTGGCAAAAATTATTTTCTTGATTTTTGTGATCCGGGACTGTGGAAGGCATAGTTCTTGAGTAGTCACTTTGTGCGGCCACCAAGAAGAGAAGGCGCAAAACAACAATCGGAGGGAGGTGCTATGTTATTCCCTTCTCAACCACTCTGCGCGGTCGCAAAATGTTGTGATTTTTTGACATGTCCCATAATGAAACGTTGTGATGCTGGTGGAGGGTGAAGAGAAGTGGCGGCATTAGCATTGTTCGCCCCCACGTCCATGGGATGATGAAGACATATCCATCAAGCCATATGGGGTTCAGTCGAGGCACATGAATCACAACGGCAAGAAAGCTTTGATTCTACATTTAGCCAAACCCATGGGTCTCCTTACGGGTAAAATAAGAGTGCTTATAGGCTCTAGTCTCTTAGCCTGAACGTCGTCCATGCAACTTTTGTTCTCACATAATTTGTTCCTGTTAATATCCGCCCGTCAAATTTCAAAATGAACTTTGAGCAATATCATTAATTAAAGAAACCCAGAAGAGGTTTGGGGGGGGGGATGAAAAATGGAAATAAATGAAGATCCAAAACAGATGCAAAATCTTTGAGGATTAAATGAAGCAAATAAACATCTAAATCTGGGATCTTATCCTCTGCCATGAAACATACTAATCTTGTATTTAAGACAAAAACGAAATATTGTCAGTTTGCCATGATCAAGATAATGACCTTCTCCCCACCCCACCCAACCCACTAGACATGCACATGCACACTAAAACATTCTCATCCAGCAATTTTATGTCCTTCCTAAAATTTCTGTATCTCATCAGATATCTTTCCAACACACTGAAAATAACCCAACAATGATATGTACGTTTATCAACTTGTGAGAAAACCCATGCCTTTGTTTCTCTCATATTCCTGTGGTTAACATAAAATTCTAAGATTCAAGAGTTGGGGTTTGAAATTATTTGAATTTTTTGTAACACTAATAATGTATTTAGAACCAATATTTAAGTCTTCTTGATCTGATCATATATAGTTATAATTTGAGTTAGGTCTAGTCTTAAAGGCTCAATGAATGTTCTGTGCTATTACTGATATTCATATAATTCGAACTTGAACAAGAGTGTCTATTGAGGTGGGAACTCTCGTCCGACGTAGCGTCAGAGGCCAAGTCCCCACCTCAAAGAGTCAGGATGCATCTTGGGGCTTTGAGTTCTGAATTCCATGTGGGGAAGCAGCCTTAATCGCCAGGTTGGATCTTTACAACATTTTCAATAATTTTGGACTAAGAAAGTTCGTAATTTTGTCTCAATAATAATTTTCTTCACTGTAGCTTAGAAAGTTATAGTTATGCCTGTAATTGATGATGAGCAGTCCACAGAACTATTGGGCCAAATTTCTTGTGCTACTTTATGAAAAGGAGGGGGTGGAATCTTTGCAGATCACCCTTTTATACATTAGGCAATCGGCGGGATTTTTAACAAACGAAAAGAATAATGTCGAAATTATTTGTTTGATAAATAATTGGCTAACGGACAATATTGCCCTCCACTGTTAAAGCAAACCAAGCAAGATAAATGAATTCAGCTTCAATTTGTTCCCAATATTATCCAGTGTCAACAGCTGGAATTCATCATGTTTACTAGTTGGAAACAAACTCCAAGAGCATCAAATTCTCCTGGACCCCTAATATGAGAATCATTTAATTTTCATCTTTCACTTCAAGAAATTGGGTGTCCCACCAAAAATTTTGATGGCCATATAATATCATGTTCATGGGGTAGCATCAGTAGGTGCATCCGCAGATAACATTGCAGGCACAAATTTGTGTAACTTTTTTTCTTTATCATATTCACCAACAATTCACTCTGATTTTCATAAAAATAAAAAAAGTATTCCACTTTCTTGTAAAAACTTTTAGCTTAAATTTTCCATCTGATTCCCATCAGTATATGCCAATTGGAAAATGGTCCAGTGGCTAAGTTGATGTTAGCTTCAGCAGCAGAAAAAGATAAAGAATTATCATTTGAGTTTGAATTTTTTGGCTTGTATCTGTTTAAGTTTTTATTAAAAAGCCACTCTAAAGCATCTTTTGCAGATTCTTGAATCAGTGGCATTTTTTCCTTTTAAAAATTGCAAGTTTCTAACTCATATTTAGCAAGTTGTATCTTCCACAGGGCGAAGAAATTCATTGAGTTTCCATCAGTGGTTCATGGCAAATACCATGGAGCAATCTCCATTTGGTTCAAGAAGGCATGATGAATCTGAATTCAACTTGAAAGAATGGGGGCTCAAGGCTCGAATAAGCCGCGAAAATACGAGTTCAAGGAGATTCTCGGCCTCGTATATCCGAAGTTTCAGAGAAGATGCAAAGTCTTTTAGATCAAGTCTTACCATTTCCAGTACTGCTTCTTCCCCAGGCTACACCTTGAAAGGTAAGATAATTCTTCCCTCTCCCACACAAAGTTGTCTATTTATGCATTCATTGCTTTGTCTTCTGAGTCATCTTTCTCTGTTTTTCCAGAGGAAATCGACCCTGCAACGTATTCATTTACCACAGCCCTGAAAGGTATCGAATTAGTAGATAATATAACGAATAATGCCGTCCTATTCTATCTAATCCTCCCCGCCTAACCTGAAAACTATAAACAAAAACTCTGATTCTGTCTAGTTTTGTAATATTTTGTGGGTTCTTGGTGCAGCATTGCAGGCAAAAACTGTGTATACTTGGGAGTACCTTTCTCCAGAAGGCTTTGCTCTCAACTCCAAATGGAACGAGGCAGAGAAGTACATTTCCAATCCTCTATCGGGCGAAGTTCCATTGGAGTGTTTATCTGCGAAAACTCTCAGCGGAAGATCCTTTCATAAACTTTCCAGCAGAATTACAATGTCTGCTCCCCTCATTTATCCTACTCATTTGCAGCAATTCCACACCAAGTCCCCCATAGCAGAACATGAAAGTGAAATTCAGATTCCAAGTCAAGGTCCCGAATATTCTCCTTCCATGACTTTGCTTGTTCCTTATACCCAAAAAGTACAACGAACAAGATTTTAGCTTTTCTTCTTTTTTCTTGTAACAGAGAAGAACGATAAGATCGAGAAAATTAGCATGACGAGAGATATGGGAACTCAAAGCACGCCTCCTGAACTTAGTTCGAATAGCCCGAGTCCTGCCCCTACACCTTCAATTGAAGAACGATCACTAAAGCGCAGCGAAGCAGAAGGTGATGACTCTCCAATTTCAAGTGAAAAATTGAAACCAGAGAAAGGGGTAAATACTTTAAACCATATTTAGTTTTCGTATTTTAGACAGTTTATAATGAAAAGAAAGCAACAATACATGATGAAACCGCATATTTGAGCACAAGTACATATGATCTTATTATAGCTCAGTTCAAGATAGATAAGTTCTCATTCTCGACTCTTGAAAAACTCCATCACTTGGTCTCTTAGTTTTGGAGTAGAGTCACAGGCAGAGACGAAAACTAGAGCAAACACAAACCAAGCCTAGCTCTATCAAGTTCCCTTAACTACAGAGGTTATTTTCAAGTTAGAAGTGTTCACTTTCTCCTCCCTCCTGTCCCAATTAGAGGGCAGAATAGACCGCCTTTTCGAGGGGCAGACAATGGAGATTGCATAGCTAGCATGCTAAAACTGGACCATACAAAAATGCCTTCCTAGGTGGGGGACTCAATAACTGGTCCCTAAACCCCTGACTAGCAGCATGTGCTGAGGCCATATTGTACTTCTTGTGGTCACACACTCTATGTATTCCACTCAAGGAAAAACATCATCTTTTTGGCATTTCCCGCTTCTCCACAAGTGAAACTTTTAAAATTTAAAATTGTCATTGAGATATCACATTCCTTTACCTAAATCTCATAACCTTCTCTTGATATTATCGTGGTCGTGATTTTTGATACTAGATTCTTTACATGTTCTGGCACCACGTTGAATCACATGGGGTTTCTTTTGCTACCAAGTCTAGAAGGTTAATTAAACTCATACAAACCAGATGAATTAATTATCAAAAAGTGCAATTCATTGCTTGTTGAAAATTGCTTTCTTTATGCTAGCATGTTTGAGACTCGAGAGTGTTGAGACCTGAGAGTGTGACTCTTCGTTTTGTTAAAATTAAAGTCCTAAAATACCCTTTTTTGCTCTTAAGCAAAGCCAAACATGCATGGAGTAGAGAGTTTCTTGAATTAATTAATAATGGTGAAATTCTGTGGAAATGAGCACTGCAGGTAGAAGAAGTGAAGGAAACAAGAGAGACAGAAGACACAAAAAGGAATGAATTAGGAGAGAGAGAGAAGATATGCATGCGAGGTGGATGCTTTTCACTGAGGAATTTGTGGATGAGAAGAAGGCAGAAAGAGAAGCAAAAATCAAGAAATAAGAATACCATTTTTTACCATCTCAATGCTTGCTAAATATATAAATACTCTCTATCTTCTCTCTCCCCATATTATTTAGCTCTCTATCTGTCTCTGTCTAGACCATGCATCCATGACATGGATGTAAAAAAGGCCAAGAAAATGATACTTTTAATTTGGTGTATTAGCACTGTTGATTTTGTTGATAATGTGACAGCATAGGGTAATTTCACATGTTGGATCAATTCCAAAATACCTCTTTGTTATGTGTGCCCATTTGGGGGTTACAAAAATAGTTCAGGGATAACACCCACCAAAACAACATACTCTCTCTCTCTATTCCAAATATATAGCCGTATTTTTCTTTTTGGGTTATCCCAACAATAATAATAATAATAATAATAATAATAATAAGCCTACATTTTTAGTGTTACCACCAACATTTTTAGTGTTGACATATATATATATATATTTGTTGCTACCATGATTTTGATGTTTTTGGGTGGCTGTTAACATTCCTTTTATTTATTTATTTTTTTTTTAGTTTCCTGATGAGTTTTGGATGTTTCATATCAAATATGATTTTTTTTTTTTTTACACAATGTGTTTTTTTTTAGTACTAGTTTTTTACCTTCTTAACACAATTAAACGGCGGGGACTTGGGGTGGTTTGTTAATGCATCACCACTTATTAATAATAATAATAATAATAGTTACCATGAATTCCTGATTGTTACTATGAATTTTTGTGATATGGTAGAGTATTTCTAATTGTTACCTTGAGTCTGGTAATTTTTAATTTGTTACAATGAATTTCTACACGGAACTTGGTATTTTTGATAGTGTGATGACAATTGTTTTGTGGTAACAATTTTTTTTTTTTTTTTAAGGAATTGTCGTAGCAAATTTGATACCAAATAAGAAATGGAAATAAACATAGTAACAATTTTTTTTTTTTGAATCAAATATAGTAACAAACTTTTACATGCACAAATATCGTTGTTTGAACTTGCATTGCAATGCTTATAAATGGGAAAAATGTGTAAAAAGTAACAAATACTTTGTAACACATCATTTTGTGCAATATCCTTATAATTAAATTGCGCATTTAAATTTTTTTTGGATATATGAAATACGTATTATGGGTTATTTTATCATTCTTTTAACAAATTCCTCTCCCCAAAAAAAAAAAAAAAATTATGGTAACAAATTTTCAATAATTGTTAACGTTACAATAGATATGGGGTTCCAACGTGTAGCAATAGAATGTGAACCAATCATAAAGCTTGTATAATCGGTTACCCTACATAATAGTGTTAAAAAAATATTTATGATGCGTTTGATTGGAGGGTGAAAAAGGAATTGGAATTGATTTTCCATGGAAAATATTTTCCCACGTCCCCCATGGGAATTCATTTTCCTTGATTTCAAGGAAAATATTCACTTTTTAGCCTAAGATGGAAAATATTTTCTATGGTAAAGTAAAGCTATGTTTGATTAGTAAATACAATCTAATAAGAATTAATAAGAGCAATTCACGGTTACATGATATAATAATTTGATTAGAAGTTAGTAAAGGTCTTAAAAGCATTATTCTTTTTTATTCATTATTATTTTTCTACTAGTGGGGTATATTTGAAGATGTTGAAGGTATATTTGAAATATGTATAGTTTGTAGGGGTATATTTGGAAGACACATAAAAAAGGCCTTTTATCTAAAGAACCTAAAAATTATTTGAAGAATTTGCTTTCCCAATAACTTTTCTTAGTTCATGTGAAAAAGATAAGTGGACTATATATAATTTGGGAAGGAGTGAGCAGTTAAAAGATGGAGATAGACTTTGTCTTTTGAATGAAAATTTGAGTTTTGAATTAGTGCAAGATTGTTTGTTAGAAATTAGCTTAGCTCCACACACATTAAGAAGTTGAAGATCCTAAATGTTGATAATTGATTGAGAAAAAAATTCTAGTACTCTAGGAATACTAAGATACGATACTCTTAGTCAATTAAGAATTCACATGTGTATTCAAAGGCCCTAATTTAACAATAAAATAGATCCCATGAACCAACATCTCTTTAATTTTGCAATCGAGAGATACAAGTAGTTTATTATTGGGTATGCTCCTTGTAATTTCCTATGGGCTTTGTTGATGTGCTCTTTGTATTAATATTTTTTAGAAATGTTTAAAAACTACTCAGAGGTTTTATAACAAAACCTTCCACCCCATGTGACCTGCAACTTGTATCAGTGCGATATCAAGTATATTTCAAATCCATGTGGCGTGTATTCATATGAGATGCAAAGTTTTGTAATAGAACCTTCGAGGGGTTTTTGAACACTACTATTCTTAGTTAATGTAAAGATTAATTCGAGTAGGCTAAGATGGCTTCTAATTATAATATGATGTAGCAGGATTATTTTTTATGACATTGCTTCTACAACTAAACGGTTTTGGCGTTGCTACAGCTGTATATATCGAATCCATAATCTCTTCGAAAGATGGTGACAAAAAATTGTACAAAAAAAGTTGAATTCAGTGATATTTTTAACTTATTGACAGTCAATCTTGAAGACTAGATCAGTAGATCTTCATGGTATTGCTAGGAAAGTGAAAAATATATTAAAAAAAAGAAAAAGCCTATTTCCTAAAGCAGTAAAAGTTGTCGTTATTAATCTCAGGTGATGGATTGTACTGCATGCATTAATTGGTTAACAGCTCTGATTCTTATGATTCTGCTGTCCATTATTGAGGTCGGAAATTTACCGTATGCAACGGTAAAAATTTGTCTATAATCACTTGTCAAACAATGCGAAATTTAAACGTGCCCTTTTTTTAAAAACAAAAAAATTAGATTGAAAATACGATTTTAACGGTTTAAACTTTAAATATTTAAATTTTATATTAAATAGGTGAACAAAATAAGTAAACTTTTTAATAACATTCAAAGGAATTTTCATCTCAATAGGTTTTAATATGGTTAATTATATCTATATCACTCATTTTACTAAACACGCCTCATTTTTATTAATGTGAACATTCTTAATCTTTGTTTCTTACAGTATTTAAGCTCCTAAAAGTTTCTATTATATTTTTTTCTCGAATTTTTGATTTAATTATCCTCTTATATTCTTAATGATCAAATACATTTAAAAGATTTGATTTTGTGTATCTTAAAATCATATGAAAATACGTAATTATGTATAATTAGACATTACATTTTGTTTTTTAAAAATTTGAAGCAATTCCTGCAATGAGATTTTTAGAATTAAGTTATCATTTAATACAAGATTTCATGATAATAAGTGTTAAAAATAAAAATATGACAAAAATAAGTTAATAACTGAAGTGTAAAGAATTAAAAACATAAAGGATGATGAGTATAATTAAAATGTCGTATGGTTAGTAAAAGATGTGGTGTCAATATAATCACTATTTTAATATTTGTCAATTTATAAGACATTCGATTATATATTTAAGAAGCACATATACACTACTAACACAATAAGAGGACCCTATTCTTATAAAATTATATAGTACAAATTTAGTATTTTGCATTTGAAATTTAGAAAATTTACAAGAATTGTAACTATTATTAAACACAAAAAAAATTAAATTGGCTCTTAAAAATATATAACTTTACTGCTAAGCTACTGAACAATTTATGATAAAATTGTAAATATATTTTTATTTTATGTTTTGGACATATATTTTAAAAAACTCCATTGTAAACTTTTTAACGTTTTCTAACTGGGGGCCTTAATTGACTGCTTCGGCCGATTAGTATATTACCCTTCTCTGTGGACGAATAATTGATATCGGTGATGTGACTAACTTTGAATGACTTGAAATAAAATAGTTGTCCTGAACAAAAATAAAAGAAAAATAAAAGGCTTGATTTTGTTGTCAGGAAACGAACGAAACGAATCCTGTAGAACATGGTTACGATTTGTTGATTGAGTCCAATTATTATGAAACTCGTTTTTTATCTCGCGCTTGATATATTAAAGTGTGGTTTCTACACATCTGTTCTGCACCCGGATCCAAACGGGTGGGTGGGGCTTGGCGGGTTCGGGGCAGAAAGGGAAAAATATCTGTTACCCGTCCCGCTAAAGAGTTTTTTTTTTTTTTTTTTTTTTCCCTATAACTAATATTTAAAATTGGAGAAAAACTATAAATTATCGAAAGTGGTAAGAGCACAACAAACTTAAGTAGTGTGTTGTTACTGGGGTGCAAAATCCTTTTTTTTCCTGTTTTGTGGTTCGAATTGAGCGAGCCACATATGAGTTTATCTTTCAATTAAATAATAATCAATTATTTTCTAAAACGGGGTTTTCCGGCGGGGTTAGACGGGGCAGGTTGAGCAAAACCTGTCCCCACCCCATTTAGCATTCGGGCAGCAAATACTTGCCCCATCCCCGCCCCATTTCTTATCAGGGTGGGTATTCATTTGGGGTGAGTTCCCACGGGTTACGGGATTTTGGGTTTAAAATGCCATCCTAGCACATTACCGTTAGAACAATGAATGAAAATGATCCTGGTTGTTTGGTCAAGTTAATCATTGACTTAGTTGAAAACCTCAAACTTACACTTTTTTTTTTTGTGCAAAGGGGATGGGGGAGGGAGATTGTGGGATCCGAACCAGGGTAATTCCGATAAAGGGTTAGGCCCTTAATCACGGGGGTTAACTCCTTGATCCCAACCTCAAACTCAAACTTACACTTGATATGCAAAGAAAAATAGTATTTATATTTATAACCATTAATGATGATCAATTGCAGAGCAGCATATGGCCAAGGGTCAACAATTGTGTAAATGAAAAGTTTTCATTTTTTAAATTTAAAAAATTAACTATTAAAGAAATAATTAAAGAATTATTATGGAAAAAGTATGTTCCTTCTTTCTTTCTTTCTTTCACCATGTTCTTCCTCATTTTTAATTCTGGACTAGATTGATAATGTCTTTTATCTAATGGACATTGAATAGGTGAATATTTTCTTATACTACCTCTGTCTCTTGAAGATGGCTCAGTTTTCCTTTTTCTTTTGTCCTAAAATATGATCTAGTTTTCTTTTTAAAAATTAGTTGAAATATTAGTTCTATTATATGCTCTAATATAATGTGCATAGTTATCACAAAAATAGAATTATTAAAGTGCAATAAGTAATACTCCCTCCGTCCCAAAAAGATAGTTCACTTAACATATTGAACATGTATTTAATGTTTCATTTCCATATGTGCCCATAATTAGTTATTGTTATTTAACTATATATACATCGAAAATGTTTTAAACAATTAATGATACAAGGACATGTATGGAAAAATAAGATAAAATTAAATATTATAACCACATTACCTATTAATCATTAATCCACGTAAAATTACTTACCGAACTATCTTTATGGGACGGATGGAGTAAATGAAAGGGTATAATAAAGAAATAATGTTAAAATTTACTTTTTCAATACTATTAAATGAATTTTTCTTAATTTATGTAAAAAAAGGAACATGACCGTCTTATTAGGACAATGTACCATTTATTTATGAATGAATATATTTACTATCTCATAATGCAATCACCAATCACTACCACTGTTATTATTACTAATCCTTGTAAAACATTTGAAATTCCACATTTATCCCTACTTTTTTTCTTTTAATTCTTAATTGGGTAAATTTCACAAGAGCTCCCCAACCTTAGCGCTTTAAATCGCCTGGTCCCTAACCCTTTTTTTAACGCGATGGATCCTCAACTTTTTATAAATACGCACAGAAAGTCCCTATTAATGGAATCCATATAAAATTCCATTAAGTGGCTTAGCAAATTACTTTTGTACCCTTATCATTTAATTTTTTTTAAAAAAAAGAATTTAAAAATTAAAAAAATATAAAAATAAAAAATGAGAAAAAAAACTGAGGGGGTGAGCTCTTCCCATTTTCACTTTGACATGATATTGTTCGCTTTTGGCCTAACTTGCGCGGTTTTGCTTTTGGGCTTCTACCCCAAAAGGCCTCATGTCAGTTGGAGTAGGTCTCTTGGCATATAAACTGGTCTATCTTTCTCTACCTAAGCGATGTGGGATTGAGGCTGTCACAATCACTTTACCTAAGGGGCCCAACATCCTCGTTGGCCACACTTCTAGTTGGACTCTGCTCTGCTACCATTTGTAACAACCCGCTCCAGTTTGACATGATATTGTCCGCTTTGGGCCTAGCCCGCACAGTTTTGCTCTTAGGCTTCTACCCTAAAATGCATCATGTCAGTTGGAGTATGTGTCTTGACATATAAACTGGTCTCTCTTTCTCTACCCAAGCGATGTGGGATTGAGATTGTCACAATCACCCCACCTAAGGGGGTCCAATATCCTCGACGCTATTAAAACTGTAACGCCCCAAAAATTTAGAATGTTAAACATTTCTTACTATTAATAAATATTGCGGAAAAATAATTTCAAGTTTCATTTAGCGGAAGACTTTAGTTTATTTCAATGAGATAACATGTAGTTCAAAATAAATATCCAGTTCAATGTTCATGAACAAGTTCCAAATAATAATAATAATAATAATAAACATAATCCCGTCTAAATTTCAAGTAAATTATTTATTATTCTCATTTTCGCCACTTGTCATCTTGCCACCAGCTCCGAAACCTGAAAAATTATTTTTGAAAAACGTGAGTATTATAAATAATACTCAGTAGACTCAGCGCATCAATTGATTTATATCATGTAGGCACTGATAAACATGCAATGGTCTTGTATGATATGATCTTTATAACATTATTTCTTGAGAACAGTTATCGTATGATAAACGCAGGTTCCCCAACTCTGATCATAAATATGTGCATACTAATAATAACATAATGCGTAAAGCACGTGATTCAATATTACATATTCACATGTACAAACATAACATGAATCAAATAAACGAGCAATCCCTAGAAATCACTTATTTTTGAAAATAGAGTCTACCTTCCTTGTTAAGTTTGAGCTTAATGTGAAGAGAAATCAAACTTCTAAATATCTGTGCACCCCGTCTAGTCACAAGAAATGTTTAATTTAATTAGAAACTTAGAAATTAAATAGTTTATATCAAAAATAAAACTTAGGGACTTATTTAAAAATATGAAATAATTGAATTTAAAAAGTCTAGGGACTGAATTGAAATATTCAGAAAGGTTACAGGCTGGAATGGTAAGGATGGATTTCTAAAGGGTTGACTTGAGGAAAACTAGAACTGATGGGATAAGACATAAATCTTTTAAAAATTAAGGACTACGAAAAACGACTAAACGAACTTTGAGGACCAACTTACAATTAATATACATACATCTAATTAACCACGGTTTTTCGAGCAATTTACGGCGAGAAATCAGTTGGTGAACATGACACTAGCTTATGCTACCAGTATTAAAGGGAAATTAGACTCGATTTGAGGGGACGAGGCGTATAATCGTGGCTGATGTAAGAGTTTTCCGGCTCGGTTTCTCGACCCATTTATTGGTTCACACACAAAGTGAGGTTTTGGCTTTGAATTCTTGTTGAACTTGTTGGTGATTTTGTGAAGTTTCAAGTGGGGGTCGAGTGAATGGTCGCTCTCGAGTTGGCCATGGCTGCTGTAGCTAATGGGGGTGGCAATGAAGGGATGCTTGTGCAGAAATTTTGTCAAGAAGTTGTGAGAAAATTTACCAGAATTTTTGAGATGTCTCTGCCTCAATGAATTTCTCTTTGATTCTTGGATGCTACTAGGTTGATGGAAATATTTTGGTGATGATTTTGAATTGGCTTTACTGCTTGTATGAAAAAGATTGAAAAGATTATGCATTCTCCTAAATCTTATGGATTGAAAAAGTGGCTCCTGAAATTCCCAATTCATTGCACGTTTCCTCCATGATAATTTGGTGTAATTAGAAGGTTAAAACTCTTTAATGGAAGATTAAAACTCTCTAATTAATGGGATGTAAAGTTTAAATAATATGCAACGCTCAAATGATTTCCATGGAAGATGAATAATTGCTTTGGCTAATCAAAGGATTTGTTTGAACAAAAAAAAAAATGACTTCAACTAGAATTCAGACGAATGGCTTTTTGGGTGTTTGGGTTCTAAAAAAAATATGGGCTTAAAATTCGAAATTCCTGTGCAATTTAACTGAAGAAATTTTATGGTCGACTCGGGTTAGAAAAATAGTAGCGTTGGAGCTATGTAAATTCCACTTCGGACTATAACCAATTTAACTCATGAAAGCATGTTTGACGTAGGCTAGGGGAAATCAATGTGAACTTGGTTCGAAAGGAAAAATCTTGAGTTAAGATAAGTTATTTGAATAGTAGGACTAAATAAAATTTCGAGCCCTTTAAACTTTACTTAAACAAGAAATTGCTTAAGTTTTTCTAAAAAAAAAATGACTGGACGAAGGCGACTAAATAGAAAGATTTAGATAAGTCATAGTGACAAAAAAATAATAATATTCTGTTCAAATTTTTCCGGTCGCTACAACCTTACCTACTTAAAAAAATTTCGTCCTTGAAATTAGACTTACTTGATCTAGGAGGTCTGGGTATTTCTCGAGAATGTCTTCCTCTCTTTCCCAAGTGGCCTCATTGGTATTGTACCTACCCCACTTGACCTTGACCAAGGGAATTTCTCGGCTTCTTAGAACATGGATTTTTCGGTCTAATATACAGATAGGCGCCTCTTCATATAATAGATCTTTCTTAACTTTAATAGACTCCACATTCACCACATAGCTCGGGTCGTGAATGCACTTCTTCAGATATGAAACGTGAAATACGTTATGTACAGCTGCTAACTCTGGTGGTAATGCTAACCGATAGGCCGCATTCCCAACACGACCTAGTATTTCAAATGGGCCAATGTATCTCCGTGCCAATTTTCCTTTCTTGTCGAAACACACAACACCTTTCATCGGAACTACCTTGAAAAACACTTTTTCTCCAACTTGAAATTCCAAATCCTTCCTTCTTTTGTCAGCATAGCTTTTCTGTCTATCCCGTAAGGCCTTAATTCTCGCTTTGATTCCCTCAATGTGTGCGACTGTCTTCCTGACCATTTCCGAACCCAGCAATTTCCGTTCGCCGACCTCATCCCAGTATAGAGGTGAACGAAATTTCCGACCATATAAAGCTTCATATGGAGCCATCCCAATACTGGACTGATAGCTATTATTGTAAGCAAACTCAACTAACGGTAAACGTTTCTCCCAACTGCCACCAAATCTAAAATGCACGCTCTAAGCATATCCTTCATAGTCTGATTAGTCCTTTTGGTTTGTCCATCAGTTTGTGGGTGGTATGCCGTACTAAAATTCGGCTTAGTGCCCATTGCGGTCTGTAAGCTTTTCCAGAACTTCGAAGCAAATCTCAGATCTCTGTCTGACACAATTGACACAGGCACTCCATGCAATTGAACAACTTCTTTAACATACAACTTTGCCAATTGCTCTAAAATTCATACGAACTAGCAAAAAGTGAGCTGATTTTGTAAGTCTATCCACTATGACCCAAATGGCATCATAACCGCCTTTTGATCTCGGAAGTCCTACCACAGAATCCATAGAAATTTTCTCCCATTTCCACTCCAGTATTTCTAATGGATTCAACAACCTGATGACCTCTGATGCTCGGCTTTGACTTGTTGGCATACAATGCACTTAGCTACGAACTTTGCGATACTTCCCTTCATATTCCTCCACCAAAACATATCGCGTAAATCTCTATACATTGTTGTCCCTCTGGGATGCGCCGCATAAGGGGTGGAATGAGCTTCAATTAAAATCTCATTCCGGATTTCTTCACTCTTTGGTACACAAAGGCGCCCTCCAAACATAAACGCTCCATCAGCAGAAATTTCAAATCCAACTCTATTGGTTGCCTCAACACCAGATCTCATCTTTTCCAAGAATACATCCTCTTTCTGAGCTGCCACAATCCGATCCCTCAAATCGGGTTTAATTGTCAAACTGTATAGCCTACCAGACTTAGGTGTAGGCGGGGTTATCACCTCAATCCTCAAGTTCTCAAAATCTCGTATCAAATGTTCCTGTACCGCTCCAAAAGCTGTTAGGTGGCCGGTGTTCTTCCTGCTTAGTGCATCTGCCATGGCGTTGGCTTTACCCGGATGATACTGTATAGTACAGTCATAATCCTTTACCAACTCCAACCACCATCGTTGCCTCAGGTTCAACTCCTTATGTGTGAAGAAGTATTTGAGACTCTTGTGGTCGGTGTAAATCTCACATATGTTTCCATGTGGTCGGTGTAAATCTCACATATGTTTCCACATAAGTAGTGACACCATATTTTTAAGGCGTGAACTACTGCTGCCAATTCAAGGTCATGGGTCGGGTAATTCTTTTCATGTTGTTTCAGTTGCCTCGATGCGTAGGCTATGACCTTCCCATTGTGCATGAGTACACAGCATAATCCATTTTTAGACATGTCGCTATAAATAACGAAACTGTTTGACCCATTCGGTATAGTCAATACTAGTGCAGTAACTAACCGTTTCTTCAGTTCTTGGAAACTTTGCTCGCAATTATCTGTCCACTGGAATTTAACTCCTTTTCGAGTTAACTGAGTCATTGAGCCAGCTATCTTGGAAAATCCTTCGATAAATCGCTGATAATAGCCGGCTAAACCCAAGAAACTTCTTACATCTCCAACATTTGCAGACGTAGGCCAATTTGTAACAGTCTCAACTTTGGACGGATTGACTTCAATGCCTTTTGCTGTCACGATATGACCTAAGAATCCAACTATTTCCAACCAAAACTCACATTTTTTAAACTTGGCATGCAACTTCTGTTCCCGCAGTATTTCCAGCACAATTATCAAGTGTTCCTCATGTTGCCCAGCATTTCTCGAATAAATTAAAATGTCATCGATGAAAATGATGACGAATTTATCCAAATACTCATGGAAAACCCGATTCATTAAATCCATGAAAACTGCTGGGGCATTCGTGAGACCGAAAGGCATTACAGTAAATTCATAATGCCCGTATCGCGTCCTAAATGCCGTCTTCAGAATGTCAATAGGTTTAATTTTCAGCTGATGGTAACCTGATCCCAAGTCAATCTTCGAGAACAGGGATGCTCCCTTCAACTGATCGAACAAATCCTCGATCCTAGGAAGGAGATACTTATTCTTGATAGTCAGCTTATTTAACTCCCAATAATCGATGCATATTCTCATGCTGCCGTCTTTTTTTTTTACAAATAATACTGGTGCCTCCCATGGGGACACACTTGGTCTGATGAACCCCTTTTCCAAAAATTCTTCCAATTGCACTTTAAGTTCTTGCAATTCTTTTGGTACCATACGATATAGAGCTTTGGACGCAGGTGCGGCTCGAGGCATCAGATCAATTGCAAATTCCACTTGTCTGTTAGGTAGAATGCCCGGCAAGTCTTCTGGAAACACAACAGCGTACTCACTTACGACTGGTACGCGATCTAACGTCACCTCCTTAGTTGACTTGCCTTTAAGGCTAACTAGGTAACCTTGGCAATTTTCCTTTGCCAAAAGTTTCTCTGCGTTCATAGCTTTCAACCCAAAGAATTTGAATTCTTCCCTTTCATTTTTCCTAAATATCGCCTCTTTCTCATGGCTTATTATAGTAGCTCAATTGCTACTAAGCCAATCCATTCCCAAAATAACATCAAAGTCATTCATTTCAATTATGTTTAGGTCCGCATTAATTATCAGTCCGTCAAAGTCTATTGGTACGGCCCTAACTATCTTATCAGTTCCAATTATTCCTCCAGAAGGCATACTAACCTCCAGTACTCTACTATTTCTTTCTCTTACTAAATTCAATTTAACTAAGCATGCAACAGATGTAAACAAATGTGTAGCACCAGAATCGATCAATGCATAAACAGGAATGGTAGAGATGGACAGTATACCTACTATCACATCGTTATCCTCAACTGTGTCCTCATGTGTTAGGGCAAATACCCTTTCCTTCCCCTTCTTATTCGGGTCCTGTTTCTTAGGCGGCTCTTGCTTTTGCTCGGATGCTGCCCAACAGTTGGCAGCGAAATGGCCTGATTGGCCACAATTGTAGCAGACTCCTTTACCCCAAAGGCATTCTCCTTTATGGTACTTTCTGCAGTTTGGGCATTTAGTTAAACTGAAAGTACCCTGTCCACTGCTAGAGCCGGTCTTAGGTTTCTTATTTGGGGTCTGACTCTGGTTTTGGCTTTGATTTTGTTTATGCCATTTCCTCTTATTTTGATTCTCCCAGTTCTTTTTCCCTGATGCTTCAACTGATTTTTGACTATTTCGTTCCAAGTTCAAACGAGAGGATATAGCGTGTGCTCGCTCTAAGACCTGTTCATAGATGTTGAATTCTTGGGCCGCCATAATCCCTCCTATCTCAGGTCGCAGACCTTTCTCAAATGTCTTTGCCTTTTTAGCATTAGTATCAACCAAATGGGGAGTATATCTAGAGAGCTGTTCAAATTTCACCTCATACTCCCCTGATGGCATATTCCCCTACTCCAGCTGTAAAAACTCAGCTTCTTTCCGATCTCGCAGTGCTTGTGAAAAATACTTTTGCATCAACACATCCTTGAATTGATCCCATGTCATGGCGTGTTGTTGTGCAGCAGTCCTGGTACAAAGGTATGACTCCCACCAATGACCTGCGTCCTCTATTAACATGAATTCTGCACATGAGATCTTTTGGGCGTCTGTGCAAGCTATATGCTTGAAAATCTGCTCTAGACCCCTTAGCCATTCTTCCGCTACTAAGGTACCTGCCCTTCCATTAAAGGATGGTGGCCTATAGCGATGAAATTGCTCAACGACGTAGCTGGTATTATCGACGTTGACAGGCGGGTTTGGTGCATTGGCTGCATTAGGTGGAGTTGTAGGGCCTCATTGTTGGCTAAGTTCTTGTATAGCCTGAATGAGATCCCTCAGTAGGGTGGTCTCTCTGGACGCACCAGCAGCATTTTGACCTCGGGGTCGCACCATTTTCCTTTACAAATAAAAAAAATTTCTTATAATCCAATGGAAACTCACTTAACCAAAAATTTAGTCAAAACAAATCTGTGAACAGATCGGAATAGATAAAGTAGCATCTTTATTATACTAATGTCCACTTTCTCAAGCAAACAATGATAAAGAGCGCTTAGGCTCATACAACTCATAATCAAATAAGATTAACAATACTTGTTTTGACATAACAAAATGTCACTACTATTTCATCTCATACTATGTTTCCCTATTTGTCATCACTGGTCCATTCCCAGACGTGTGGGGATGGGGTATACTCAGCTGTAATACACGATTCAGGCTCAGACTCCTCCTGAGCCATAATTTGATCAACCACTGGACCTTCAACCGTTTCATCATCTGATATTTCTATTATCTCTACATACGCATTCCCATTGCTTTCTTCCTCTGGATCCTCTTCTGGGTCTTCATCTTCGTCTGTCCCATCTTCTATTTCAAGCCCGTAGTCGGGTATTTCTTTAGGCTCTAGCTGGAGTTGAGGCTGGGGCTGAGGTGCCGGGCTGGTTCGGCCACCAACTCTGGGTGACGGGCAAAGTAGTCACCCCAGTATTCATCCCAACGTGCCAAAAGCCGATTACAAAAGACATCGAAAGGGTTTATAACATGAAGTGATGATCTGAAATCTCTATACATCTTATCCACCACCTCCAGTCTCGCACCACTAAAGCTGGAAACCAAGTGAATGATAGAGCTTTGGTTCCCAATAAAATTCCCATAGTCTCGAGCCATTTTTCGTACGAGCCGAAACCTGGCAACGTGTTCCTGAAAAGTTTCGCCCTCAACAGCCTCGAATTCCTCGTATGCCCAAAAAGTCTGGTCCCGTCCTAGTGCCATGTCTGAAAAACTATTTATGAAAGTCCAGTTATGTGGGGTATTTCACTAATTTACGAGGACTAGAAATTATATATATATATTATTTATTTATTTTTTTAACATATTATGCTCAAGCTTTACTTTGATCTTTATCGGACACAGGTGATTTCTCATTTCTTACAAAATCTTTATTACCACAAGTATCCAAACAGTATATAAACTTAACAAAATTTAACATCATTTCTTACCTCGGAGTCGGCGGAGCAGACGATGACGAAGTGGCATTTATAAAATTTCTCTTTCTTTCTTTTTCTTTTCTTTTTTTTTTTGTGTAAGTCTACAGAAACGTAGACCCGCTCTGATACCATGTGTAACGACCTGCTCCACTTTGACATGATATTGTCCGCTTTGAACCTAGCCCGCACGGTTTTGCTATTGGGCTTCTACCCCAAAAGGCCTCATGTCAGTTGGAGTAGGTCTCTTGGCATATAAAATGGTCTCTCTTTCTCTACCCAAGCGATGTGAGATTGAGGCTGTCACAATCACCCCACCTCAGGGGGCCCAACGTCCTCGTTGGCTACACTTCCGGTTAGATTCTGCTCTGATACCATCTGTAACGACCCGCTCTACTTTAACAAGATATTGTTCGCTTTGGGCGTAGCCCACACGGTTTTGCTCTTGGGCTTCTACACCAAAAGGCCTCATGTCAGTTGGAGTAAGTCTCTTGACACATAAACTGGTATCTCTTTCTCTACCTAAACGGTGTGGGATTGAGACTGTCACATTAAATTCTAAAAGACATTGTTGACAAAATGAGGAAAATATATCATATGTAGATCTAATTGAAAAATCATTCAATGTTATTGAAGGACCATATCCACACGTACTTTAGTGATATCACAAATAATATTAAACAAATACCTACAATATTTTTTTCCTTTTAGCCAACAATATTTTTTTCCCTTTTAGCCATGATATTTTTCATTGATTTTTTTAATAATATAATATATAATACAACAGTTTTCAATTAGATTTGGATTTTTAATTACAATTTTCTCACTCTTTTGCTGACATCACCATGATTTTATACAATAATTTGGATTCAACTGGTGCCCTAATTGGTTTTCAATTTGTTTTATTTTTCAAGTTTAAAATTTAAACTTTTCTCATTTGGATATTCATCATGAGTTTTTAATAATTTATATTAGTTTATTAGTTTTTTATATTCTTTTTTTATTTTAGTTTCCTCATTTCTATTTTTTTAGTATTAATATATAATTATGAGTTTTTACAATGTTTTATTATCCGCTATCAGTGTAAATTTGACGGCGAGTAACTGTTCAATTTCTTATGAATAAGTATTTTTAGAATTATTCTCACCGTTATTGAATTATTCGAAAATAAGCGCATTATAAACTAATTGTCTGGTATTATCTCTATTTATTTACTTATTATTTATGTTTGTTTGATTTTTAAAATTTCCTTTACAGAGTCCTTGATAATATCGAAATCAAAAATTATTTTAGAATAACTTAGAAACCTATTTCAAATAATTTATATTACAAATAAAAACTTAGTTTAGAATAACTTAGAGCAAATTAACTGATTTATTTATTTTTATTTTTTTTGCAATAAAAATCCCTTTATTTGCGTCACGCTAATAACTAAAGACACATAATATAATTCTATTATAATAATATATGGCTAAAATTTATTTTCTTGACATCTATGATCTAACTTGAAAAATCTTTGTGACTATTTTTTTAATCTTTGTTTCTATATCATTTATATTGCAACGATTAGGTTGTAGATGATGCAAATAATTTATTTTTTATTCTTTTTTCTTCATAGATGTGAAGCTTCAAAATATCGACTAAATTTATATTGCTATTTCATTTGATTTAATTATTATTGCGACTATTTATTATTTTTTGCAATTTATGTAATGAATTTTTTTATATGAAACATTAAGAATTTCCCGTGCAACATACGGGTTAAATACAAATTGATCGATATTTTTATTTGATGAAGACAATAATGAATTTTAGCAAAAATTTTGTAAACAAAGGGATAAGAAATCTACAAGAAGAAAATGAACTACACAAAAAAGAAAAATTAACCTCTCTATTGCGATTATCTGATATTATTTTTCTTTTTAGGATGTCTCACATATATGGCCCTCGTTATATTAAAAAGTCTAAGTTGCATTTCTTTACAAATATATCTCTATTTAACATTTTAATTATAACTATCAATTTTGAATTTTACTCATAGAAAGGATATGTCGAGAGAGTACTTTTTTGTGAGTATGAAAATTTTTATCTTAACGGGTTTGAGTGAATACGAGTATATACTCACCCGATACATATTATTAGACTGTTAACTAATAATATTAAATAAGTTAGATGATTTAAAAGTGAAATATAAGAAAGCATTAATTGAGTACATAAATAGGTAACTATTAATATAGTATTAATAAAATATTAATTTAATGAGTCAAATGCTAAATTAAAACTGTATTTTTATTATTTTTGCTATGCAAATCTGATAATGCGTATTTGTTTAATGTTTTATTATTCATTATTATTGAACTTTTTAGAAAATTAATCTTCCTATACAACGCACAAGTGAGAAACTAAACTTATAGTTACAATACTTGATTGTGATATGATTATTTATAGGGATAGAAATAAGGCGGATTAACTATACTCTGGACCCTCCCCGTGAGTCTTGAAGCCACGCAGACCCGCCCCAAACCTACAAATTCATATGTCCGGTCATAGGTCGGGTTGGGACGCTACCATGACCACAAAAGGACTCATGAATTTTTTTCCCCTTTCAATTAATGTTATATGTAACACATTATTAATTGATGAACGTAGAATAAAAAAAAAAACCTTTATTTAGAATTTTAAAGCTCTTACTATTAACTAATACAATAACATGACTCTTTCAATTCGACAGAAAAATCATTTCAAAAAAATTATATAATAAAAAAATAAAAATAAACTGCCACGAATTTAATGATCGATTAGTCAAATTGCCATCTATAATAATTTCTACACATTTTTCTAAATAAATTTACTAAAAATAAAAAAATACTTAGTGGGTCACGGGGCCTATGATGTGGGTCCAACCTAACTCGCACCCACCATTAGACTTAGTGGGTCAGATAATATTGTCTTATACTCCTTCTTTTGCACCGATTAGGCCTAACGAGTCGATCATATTAGAGGCATGTCTCCACGGGTTTATAGATTGATGCGTCAAATTGACATCTCTAATTATTTAACTGCTAATTGTTACAACTTTATATAGGTTGGGCGTCTGAATTTGTACGATGAGTTTGGATGAGACCAGATTTATGAACTCAGACAACTACGAATATTCTATGGTAAATTGTAATTCGCATATCAATTCGTAATTTTATACAATACAACTGGTATATTGTACTTTATTTATAAAATGATGTTCACACTCACATATCAATTTTGATATAAATGTATACTATAACTCTACCCATACAACACACAGGTGAAAAAAATTTAGTCTATTCTTAACCAACAGTTGGAAATGAGCGTTAATAATTGTATGCATTTATATTTTTTTATTTATATTATATATTTATTTTAATGTTATATGTTCCAATATATACCAATGAAATGATGATATATATATGATTCTTCATTGGATTTCCAGTTAGTTCTCTTGAAGAGTGTTTCATTGACGCAATTTTTAGTGATGTTCAAGATGAGATAGATATGTCAGATGGTAGGTATTACTATAGTTGTGATAATTATTTTTTATATTATCTTTTAGTATCTTACTTATTACATGAACTATTTTCCAGGCGAAGATATAGTGTATAGATTTATCAACAATAGGTTTTTTTTCCTTCATAGTATACTACTAATAATATGAGTGAATTGGATTATATTAATTTTTATTACATAAGTTTCATTGGCTTGTGGTAAAATTCTTTTGGAAACAAAAATCTGTTACACTGTTAATATATAGTTAAAATTAGTAAAAAAATGTTTAATTTATTTTACACATTTGTCATGACCAAGGTTGTTAAAATCACATTTTTGGATCAAATTATTAAGGATCGGAAGAGCAGATCGGTGGATCAAATCATCAATTGTAAGATTTTGCTAAAATCAATTTAAAAATACAAAAAAGATTGAAAATTTTGTAACAAAAAATTAAAAACAATAATTCAAGTTTCAAGCTAAAATTATCAATCAAAATTAAATATATAATAAAATAATAATGTAATAAAAGGTCTATTATTATTATAAGATCCAATTTCATTTTTATGGTTAAATTCTTTTTCACTCCCCGTTTCATTTTTCAAGAACAAAAGAATTAAAATTACTATTGGAGATTAGAAGGTAAAAGTCCAGCCAAAATGCCAATAATTAAGCCCAATAATCAGAACCCCTAAATCAGTCGGCACCCAGCCCATCTTCTGTCACGGCTCCATCTTCTTCCAAAAATAAAAACAAATCTCCTGTAACCCTAAATCTCAGATGCACAATTAGCCGTGGGTAAGCCATTCGAAATCGGCACTGCAACAATCATCTAGACATTGGATGCTATAAAAAGCTAGGAAACAATATGAAAATGAAGGTATTCAATGTTAATATAGTTTATTTATTTCTAAAAATATATACTTCCCGTGCGTCGCACGGGTACATAAAACTAGTTTATAATAATGTGATTGTCCTAAATAATGTTAATGTGATTAAATTAATATATGCGATTCAAAACAATATAAAACTTTTTGGCATGAACACAAATAATTATTATTTAATTATTTTAACTGAGCACAAATAATTACTCATAAAACATATTTTTCTTTGGCAACAGGCACGAATAATTATTTAATTATTTTTAATGTATTATGTAATCTCAATATATCAAGCTTAATCTTTAGTGGTTATTGTGGTTAATTTCATTTCAGTCCCAACATAATTATCTTTAGTGTAATTTCCACTATTTATTTTGATTAAAAAAATAACACTAGGGAATATTTGCAATTTGCACCAGCGCTGGACCAAGAAAGATTTTTCCACCTTTAAAAGGACCAAGAAAGATGTGGCTATCCAATTCACAACTGGGAATATTTGCAATTTACTCATATAGCACTCAATGGGATTGTTGAGCTAAATATGATTTTGATTCCCTTTGAGGTTGCTTTTTGAGCAATGTTACATGTACAAAAAATATACAACAAATCATACAAATATACACTTGACTAGTATAATCCATTTTTGATCAATTAGTTATCACATCGGCCACATGTATGTTTGTAAAAGCAGTTGTACATTTTTATTATATGAATGTCATTTCTTTCTATTTGAACACACATTTTGAGTTTACAGAGCTTAGAAGCCAATTTGTCTGTTATATGTATGTTTCTTGTCATAATTAAGATTGAGAAACATTCAATAAAATGAAGACACCATGTTATACAGTATGATTCTTGGTACTAGATTGTATCAATGAATGATCAACATGAACAGATAATAAACAAATAACTAATTTCTTTAAATACATATATAACGTTTTATTTAGTAAAGAGGTCACAAAACAAATCAATGCCATCAATTAATCTAGTTACCCTCAATTATAACCCACTTATGTAACGAGGATACAAAACTAGCCCTATAAATTACATCTCCCTTTATATAGGCTTTTGAACAAAAAATAGAAAATATCGACTCTCAGTAAAAAGATCAATTCCTATCTAATAAAGTGAAGCCATTTTGGATTTTCAAGTGTTAATAGAGAAGCTCAAATTTTGACGTGTCTCGCCTTATATTGTGTAGGGACAATTCACCTCATGAAATCCTTATACGCTGATTAATTTCTAATGTACACTTGAAAATCCAAAATGACTTCACTTTATTAGATGGGAATTGGTCCTCAAATAATGTTTTATCTCCTTGTTGAGAGTCGATATCGTTTGTTTTTGTTCAAAAGTCTATATAAGGAGATGTAATTTATAGGGCTAATTTTGTACATTATAAACTAACATGCACTGATGTACTAATATCAAATTTTCTAAGATAGATCAAGCTCCAAAAATAGAGTCTGATCGCTCACATGACACAAATCTAATAAAAGCAATTTTAGGCTCTAAAAATAGAGTCTGGTCTATCTCCTTAGAAAGATTGGTACTAACATGGCATTAGAAACGACTAACATGTATGAAAGTGTATCAAAAAGAAAAGGGTTAATTTCACATATCGTCCCCAACCTTTGGTGTTAGTATCGACTGGGTCCCTAACCTTTTTTTTTTCAATTCGTTGAGTCCCCAACCTTTCATTAAACTGTACAAAAAGTCCTTTTGACACTTTCCGTCAACTTTTCTGTTAAGTCATCGACCGAATTACCATTATGCCCCCTTATATTTTTTAAATTAAAAATAAAAGGTTTTCAAATATAAAAAAAGGAAAAAATAGGGGTGGTCACCCCCGCAACTACTGCTGCCATTTCCGACAGCCAAAGGGGGGGAAACCCCTCATGTGAACTACCGGAAATGGCAGCTCACAGTGAGGGCCCCTCTCCTTACGGCAGCCATTTGCTATCGAAAGTGACAATCAAAGGGGGGAGACCCCTCTTGTGAGAGCTCACATGAGGGGTCTCCCTCCCTCTTTAGTTGCCGTTTCCGGCAACAAATGGCTGCCGAAGTGGGAGGGAGACCACCCCATGTAAGCTGTCGGTCTCCCCCCCCCAAAACACTTTGGCTACCGTTTCTAGCAGTCAAAGTGGGGGGCCCCCCTTGTGAGCTGCCATTTCCGACAGCTCACATGGGGTCTCCCTCCCTTTTGGCTGTCGTTTTTAGTAGCCATTGGCTGTCGGAAATGACAGCAAAATTACTGCCATTTCCGACAACTAGGGATGTCAATGGATCATATCGAATTGACGTCAATCCAATTTGCTCTACGAAAGATTTACAAAATCATGATTTGCTCTATGATCCATGACTTACAGATCGGTGCAGAACGGATCGGATTAAGATTGCGATCCACCAACCGATCCACAAAACCTTTTTTTCTTTTTTTAAACACCATACATTACACTACTCTAATCTCCTAACTTAATTTTCACATCATACAATATACTACAATCTATTTTAACAGTAAAATAAAATTAAATTGATATCAACTATCAAGTATCATAACCAAATGTAACATCAGTAGTCAACCATTAACATAGCAATTAGCAAGTTGACAACATCTAAGATAAATTCAACAAGTCATCATCCATGCACAAAATAAGTTAGATAAAAAAAAAAAGAAAATTTGCTTCTTCAAACCTTCATTTCTCGAAACTCAAGCTCAAGAGTTGATAGTGTCAGTATAAGTATTAGAATTTATGCAAGATTGTGCCTACAAAATTATACATCCAATCTTGGCCAAATTTCTGTTGACATCAAGAAGATTCTAAATACAACCTCTCACAAAGTAGATCATTCCAAGTGCCTTCTCATTGAAATTCCAATACAGGATTCCTAAACACAAAAAATGATCGGTAGCCTCATAGCAAAGGCTATCGCTTGTTCTTGGTTCTTCCTCCATAATCCACTTCTCCACTTTTCACAAACCCAAATTCCCCCACTATTATACTACATTATCTTCATAAGACATCTCTCACTCTTATGGATTGATTTACAACCAACTTAGTAGCAAACACAATCAAACAAAAAATTTAGTTGAAGGAGTTCAAAAACTGTAAACTAAACACGAAATAATTAAACTTAACAAAGTATTAAATTTTTGCTAAAGATCTTGAATTTGAAGAACTGCATATAGCAATTATGTACAGGAGGAAGTAGTTGCAGAATATGATATGGCAGCAATAGCCTAGTGCAGTAACCAATTTCGACAATAGCAATGATACCGACAAAGAGAAGAAATTCACCCCGCTGGTCAAAGTAAAAGAGGAAGAAGATGGGCGTCGGCCAAGCAATAAACGAAGCAAGTGAGAGAGGAGCTAAAGATGAGGAATTAACTAACCTGGACGGTCGACGTCGGATGATTGAACAGGGGAGGCGGCCGTGCGTTGTGTGAGAGACTGAGGGGCAAAGGGGATTTCGGATTGAAGATTAGGTGAGGAAGACTGGTCTGTAGTGGTGAAGTAATGAGAATGAGTGTTGACCACTTGACCGAATGTGAAGGTAAATGTTTCCCCCCTTTTTGTAATAATTATTAAACGGATCGGATAGACCACAACTAGGAGTGTGCATTTTTCACCGAAAAACAGACCCGACCGCCGTCAATGGACCGAACCGAACCAAACTGAAACCGCCGGTTTTTCACCTTTGGTCGGCCGGCTGGTTCGGCCGGTTTTTTCCCCCAAAAAACCTGTTCGGTTGGAGACCGGTTTTTGTTGATCTAAAACCGCTAAAAACCGAACCCGAACCGAGCATTACAAAACCGACCGTGGAGCCGATCGGAAAACCAACAGTGTCCGATTTTTGTCCATAATGCCAATCCGGAAAGCTCGCGACGAGACGGACAAGACTCAAAGCTTTGCTATGACGTCTGACGGATTTTTGGGCGTTTGAGGTTGTTTAGAGGGTCAAAACTGCATTTTTCTCTATTTTTTGTCATGTTTTTCGTATTTTTTCGCTCGTTTCCGGTTTTGAGTTTCGAATTTAGAATTTGATTTTATATTATTATATTATAATGTATAATTGTGTCCCGTTAGTTTACCAATTTGTTATCTTGAGTAATTTGACATAAACTTTTTCTACAAACCAATTAAACGTGAAAATATTCAAACGCGACCGCTTGCCGTTCCTAATCGCCACAGTACAAAAAAACAAGGCTCCGGCAGTCTTCACTGCATAATTAAAGACAGTTTTGGCATTTCTTCAAAAAAAAAAATTAAAATCGGTTTAAACCGAACTAGTTCGGTTCGGTTCGGCCTGGTTCGGTTCGGTCGGGAGAAATTCTCCACCGAGCAAGGGCGGTTTGTCAGCGGTTTCGCCGGAAAACCGAACCGCTCGGCCAATCACCCACTCCTAACCACGATCCAATCCGATCCGTTATCCTGTGTCGAATCACAAATTATACCATGATTTGCTCCACCAATCTACGGATTGGGAATTTTTTCTCAAACGAATCGGGTATCTATCGGATTAAGGAGCGGATCGGGTTTTTCTGTCATCCCTACCGGCAGCCAATGGTTGCCAGAAATGACAGCCAAAAAGGGGGGAGACCCCATGTGAGCTGATATTTCCGGCTAATAATGTTTTATCTCCTTATTGGGAGTCGATATCGTTTGTTTTTGTTCAAAAGTCTTTATAGAAGGAGATGTAATTCATAGGGCTAATTTTGTACATTAGAAACTAACATGCACTGATGTACTAATATAAAATTTTCTAAAAATATAGATCAAGCTCTAAAAATAGAGTATAATCACTCACGTAATACAAATCTAACAAAAGTAGTTTTAAACCCTAAAAATAGAGCTTGATCTATCTCCATGAAACATTGGAACTAACAGGTCATTAGAAACCACTAACATGTACGAAAGTGTATCAAAAAGAAAATAAAAAAGTAGAAGGGAAGACAATGCCACGTCATCATCGTCCAAGATTTTGGATTTGGCGGTTGATAATGGCCACAGTTAGATTCTCCATTTCACCTGCCAACGCTACCCTCTTCTTTCTTCTCCACCTCCTCGCTCCAACACACAGAGATGCTTGTGAAAGAAGCTGCGGCTATCGCCGCCGGCGGAGGAACTTTCCTCTGTTCTCGTCGTTTCAACTTTTCTAGTTGCAGCTGCCTTGTCCTGTTAAAGCCTCATCTACCAAACCCAGGTTTTCTTCAACCCAACTCGTTGAGTCCCTTCACCAATCAACGCTCACTTCTCGTTAACACCCATCATAATCCAAGGCCTGGGTTCGTCCTCAGAGCCGCCGATTCGACTCAGTCACCCTCCGCCACCAAAGCAATTGTCCCCGATAATGAGTTTTCATTAGCCAAGGTTCGTTTTTATTTTCCTTTTGTTTTTGTCTTTGGATAACTTGAAGTTCAACTATCACTTTTTGGTGAAATATATGAATGCAAGCGATTCATTCTGTCATGGTAGATAAAATGTTATTAGGACTTTGTTTGCCCGTTTACACGGATCAAGTGCATTTGATTTGTAGCAGAAGCTGCATAGCTATATTGCATATAAGTGAAGTGCTTCGGGTTGGATCCCGAGCTTAACCTATTGGCTAGAGTACTCCGATTGCTCTATTAATCCTGTGAAAACTTCAAATTTTGGTACCTAGCAGCGTTATGCTTTTGCCTGTAGATCTCTGACTCTTAACAATTATCGGCAAATAAACCACTATATCATATTCTCCTAAGAAAGATTATGACATTCTCCATTGAAGTTCTATGTTATCTCCACTGCACTGAGCTCGTGTTGCCATGGAGGCTCGGCTATCTCATGAGGGCAATGTTATAAAATCGTGCCTGCAGTCCAGTGAGGCTCTATTCCATGTCCAGGACTTGTCTTCTCCATTCACATGGTTTAGTTTTATCTTGCTTTTAATACCCACTTTTTAAAACTTAGGTTATATTACAAAAGGTTAACCTCTATTATATTGTGTCGGCCAAAAATTCTTGATAAATTCAAAACCAGCCCCATAGCTGACTGTCATGGACTTGTATTAGCTGTCTTTAGTAGTCACTTGAAAAAGTAAACTTATTTTGTTGCAGCATTTCTAGTGATGAATTATAATATCTGGGAAAATTCTTGTCGATCTCAATTATTTATCATATCCTTAAAACAATTTGACCCAAACTTATGGTGCTTGCTATGAATACATGCTTAGTGATTGGTAAGTTATAAACTTTACAGAGTACTTTGCTATTATATAAAGTATTACCATTAACAATGAACAATTTAAAACTTCTATTTTGTCACTGAAGGAGACATCTTAGAGTGTAGTAATAGTTCAAAGAGTTCATGACTACGCTTTGGAATTTATTATGTGGTCCTTATCAAGTACCTGATGGCTTTCGTCAAGCTGATGACTGGACCAGGTTGATAACATTTTTCTATTGCTGGGTCCGTAAAGAGTGGTTAAAAGCTAAAAAATAATAGGAAAAGGGTGTAATCATGTATATAATCTAAGACCTTTACTATGCTGTGGACATTTAATTCATACGTGTTACATGCCGACTCCTCAGTCTCTCTCTCTCTCTCTCACAACCTGTGCTCAAGATAAAGCTACAATACCATCGGTAAGTGTGGCTTGCTGCTCATTCTTAACTGATAGCATAAAACCTGTCTGGTGATAGTAATAGAACTAAAATGAGAGTAAAATACATGGAAACCAAAACCGTTCTTGTTTCAGCTTGTTTAGGGATCTGACTGTCAAGATGTACTTTGGTTGAGCTCAAATCTTGAACGATTTCCCTTCAGAATGACTAACTTATGACTATTATGTTCAGGTGTCCTTTGGTGTCATTGGATTGAGCTCTGGGATTACACTTCTCTCGTGAGTACTATCCACTTTTTATGCATGAAAACATCTGATCTTGCTACAATTAAAATATAAAGAAACTACGACTCCATCCGTGGTCCATCGCATAATTGAAACAGAACTTTTACTTAAATATTTATATGTGTTTTGAGCACTTAAATAATTGCATAAATACCAGAGAGTTCAATTAAAACCTTGCTCATTAGCCATACATTATATGCATGATCATGTTTGACTGAGACAGAGACCAATGTGTTACCTAGCAGAGAACCATTTAGAATATTTAAGAGGCACTATTTGATTTTATAGGTGATTTACTTTTCATGGGTATTGTCTTCCGTATCTTGTCATATTCTAGAATTCTTTATATTAATTTGTATTTTCCTGCTGATTGAACAACATACAAAGAAAAATTTCAAAGTCTACCCATTTTGGATTTTTTATTGTTTCATTTCCAAATCATATAGAGTATGAAAAGTATCAGAAGTTTTGATATGGGTTTGTGTGAACTATACAGTTATGGTTTTGGTGCATATTTCAATATTCTCCCGGGATCTGAATGGTCCGCGCTAATGCTGACATATGGCTTTCCCCTAGCAATCATTGGCATGGCGCTGAAGGTTAATACATTTTATTTTAAAGTATATAATTCCTGCTGATTTGAAATCCAGCTTAATCATTTCTACATACTTATTTGTCATTCATACTGTCAGAGAGCACAATTGGAAACGTACATCTTTCTCATTACCATGTCAACTGCTTAAACATTATGTGATACATGTATATGCATACACATTCAGCAATTTACTTGCCATACTAAAGGGTCATTACCAGACTCATGGCGCATGTCATTGTTTTGCAGTATGCAGAGCTTAAACCTGTACTCTGCTTGACATATTCAGATGCTGAGGAGCTGAGGGAAAAATGTTCAACTCCAATTCTTAAGCAGGTGAGCTTCCTTTCTGTGCCACGTAGCTCTTGTACATTCTCTAGGCTCAGCAAGATGATCTGGTCTCTGATTTGGCTACCTTCAGTTGAAGACCCATTGAGAGAGTGACTTCTAATCATGATCTCTCCACTGCTTTCCCAAGTGTTCTTTTCAACATGTACTTTCAAGTTTGAATACTTGTTGCAGTCAGTTCAAATAATTGAATAATATCTGAGTTGGATTATTGTTAATGGTCTGTTTTCACATCTGATATATGGTAGATATTGTTGGATTAGGAATATAACATTGTCTCTTATTTTTTAGGTCAGAAGTGATGTTACAAGATACCGTTATGGGGATGAGCAGCATCTGGATGAAGCTTTAAAGCGTATCTTCCAATATGGAATGGTAGTTAATTCGTGTTTCCCATCACTTCTCGTTCAAAATTATGTTATTTCTTCACTTATTTCCAAGCAAGAAACAGAGAGTCTGGGGTTAGATCGAGAACCTTTTCTATTATTGTTACTAGCCATCCATTTCACTGTGACTCGCAGAGTTTATTTTGTTTCTCAAATGTGATGTTAAGATCAGTCTTTAATGGTCATTTACTCATGTAACCATTTACTAAGGCTCATGCCTGGAGGCCGGATAAGGTTCTACATATCAGAAACATTGCATGCAATTTAACTTATATTTGGTCGTGTAAGCAAATTCGGAAGATTGTTAATGTGGAAGGTGTTTTTTGGCTCTTCAATCAGGGGGGAGGAATTCCACGAAGGAGTGCTCCAGTTTTGCAAATGATACGTGAAGAGGTATGCCACTAAACTTGCCCTGCTTTCTGATATTGAGCTAGTATGTGTTTTAGCATTTTAATTTATTTAGTATCAGTGATAATACGGGGTCTGGTACATGTTAGAAAAAGGAGGGGAGGACCAAAATTTCTAAGAATTTTGTTGCTTAATTCTTATCTATCTATTGATGAACTAATGGGATGGGTGGAAAATGATGAATGTATGATGTAGCCGACGTCAAAATTATAGGGAATAGTTTTTACTACATAATGATTTTACCTCATCTTTTCTGTCTATTTGATGAGTCATTTCCTCTGTTCTTTATAATCTTATGAATCTTTCTTTCTTTTAGGTTACTGAGGATGGTAAATATTGTCTAGTGTTGGTGTTTGAGGCGAAAGCCCTGCAGGTATCAGATTTTGAACAAAGACAGGTGAGATTTACGAAGCACTCCAGTCTCGATGTTGTTGTTCTCCATATTAATGATATTAAGCCTGCAAAATGTAGCGGTGCTTTACATGAGTTGCTGCTGTTGGCTGAAAAGAATTCTAACTTCTCTAACCTGTTTGGTTCTAGGCAAAATTTGCATCTTTCTTTGGTCCAGGGATCACAGCTGAAGTTGGTAAGTTCTAAAAACTCACTCGAGTTGCACGATACCCATTTTTTAGAAGAAAAAGTATTCATCCAGAACTCTAGAAATAGTTATACGATCGTGGCTTGTAAATTGATGCTTGCCAAACTAGTCAGCGCTTCCCCCGGGGCCGGGGGGGTGGATGGAAAAATGAAAAATCTAATCAGTGCCTTTTTGTGGGTGCAGTGAAGGGAGAAAAGGATCTATACGAGGTCCGACTAATTTCAGAGACAACATTATAGATCTTTTTGGAAGCTCTCAAGGTCTCTGCATGAGATTTGCACTGAAATCATTATCATGAGATTCATCAAAGGGATTCTGTACATTTTTTGGGATTTTCTGTATAGTACCTTCTTTTTAATAGATACAACCGGAGGAACATACACGATGTAAAAGAATTCTTTTGATATATTCCAGTTTTAATACTCTCTAAATTGTCTCTGTTTCTGAGTTTGTTTACTGCTGGGAACACTTAGATGCTTACCGTAGGAAGGCTCATCCTCAGCCCAGGAAAAACTGCCAAGCTTACATCAGATCAAGGATTTTCCACTCTGGTTTATACCAGCTAATTGCTCCACCAGGCCCCAATCATAACACCCATGCTTTATCTTATTTTCTCCTACGTTTTCAAATTTAAATCTAATCTAACTAATCACATCCACATATTTAATGAAACCCAGCTTTTCTACACAAATCTCGACTATTCAACTCCACTTATCATTTTTCTGTCATTTTTCTTACTTTCACATAAAAATGCATATAAGTACATTTTATGTGAATGCAAACACACAGGTGAATTTTGTGAAACGTTTACACTTAGTAGCGTATATCAACCAAAGACTTCTCAACTTTAGATGTAAAGAACACAAGCAAACGACAGCAAATTGCATTGCCCGAGATGCCCTGTTCAGTCAGTTAAAGCACGATTTTTTGCAATACAAAGTCACGTATGTTACTTGTCTCAAATACTGCAGTTAACATGGAGCAATAAACTCTGTTGAGACCTCTAGAGCTATATCTCAAGACTTCTATTTCGCAGCTATCCTTCAGATTCATGAGGATGCCATTCTACTATTGCCAGAGTATGGCGGCCACCACAAGCAACAAGGGTAGCACACCAACGTCCGGTTTCACTGCTACTGAGATCTTTGGGAGGTGGTATGTTTATGGGCACTTCTGCTGGATGGCCAGTGGTAACTTTGCGCCCATATCCAAGACGTCCATGGTCCCCTCGCCCAAACTGCCAATTACAGGGACTGGTCAATAGTCGAATAAGTGTAAACCAGCATACATAATAATTTGTGTCACCAATGGAAGGCAATCTTTTGATATTTCCAAGTTTTGATATTCGTAAGCATAGTTTAAAATCAAGTTATTAATATGAGAAGTGTTAAAAACTACAAGCTGATAAATGGTCTTGAGAAAGTTGCAAACAGAAGGAACAGTATAGTTCATTTTGCTGCTGAGCCAATAACTTCAGCTTATGATGATCACATCACTATTGCGTCTTCCCATTGTGTGTATACACAACATTGATAAAATAATTATAGTAAACAAGCTAAAGAAAAAAGGTAAAGTGCATGACTAAGACAAAGACAACAAAACAATGAAGCTCATATTTGATTAAATAAGATGGATTTTGTAACTTCTCCAGAGGCTGGTTGGTGTAGAAGTCAACCTTTGGATGCTTGGGTCATTTACTAAGAGGAAAAATAGACATGTTCATCATTTTTCATTCAAGGCATGAAAATAGACTGTTCAAGATTCAAACTGTTTCAGCCTTAAGGAAGTTTGGGACAATGCATCCCATCTCAAATGGGATGAAAGATTATATTCACGTAGAAGCAAGCAAAATATGTCGCATCAACCTGGGAGCATTAGCTGCTCTGGTACATCAATACATGTTCCTATGCCCATTCCAATCTTGTCTAACTTTGCTAACTCCCCCTTATCAATGAAAATAAACTGTGTTCAAGATTCAAACTCGTTCAGCATTAAGGAAGTTTGGGACAATGCGTCCCATCTCATATGGGATTAAAGGTTATATTCACGTAGAAGCAAGCAAAATACCCATAGTTATCAAAGAAATTTTATTTCATTGTCCCCTGGTAGGAATATTCACTGTTTGAGGTGAATCCTAATTGTTAATGTCACACTTTTGCCATTCAAAACACATGGAGTGGGGGGGGGGGAGATCAATAATATAGAATGTCATGCTCAATTCATGAATTGTACAGAGATAATGTTGAAGCAGTAAGCACTCACTGAATACATGCGACCATCCCTTGTTAATGCAACAGAGTGTGTACCCCCACAAGAGACCTGCAAATGAATTAGAAATTTCAGTGATTAGACTTCTGTGGAAGGCAAAAGAAGAATAGTTTTGATGTTAAGTTTGTTATTTCGGTATTATAGTGTTCAATTCAATCTCATGAAACGCCCATACACTAAGGAATAATCAAACAAATGAACCACTAATGAGAAACTTCACTATTCCACCAACTCAAAGGCTAAAAGCAATGTTGAGTGTCTCATATATCAAATTGAAACGAGTCACCACAAAATGACTCTAGACTTAAATCTCCTTGGTCTCATGGCAAGGATTAGGTTAATGTACATAATATTGGCTTCCCACAAAAATTTATGGGAAACCGAAGGGTATAAAATTTGAAATTGGAATTGTTCTCTTCTGGGCATGACTGTGAAATGAGTAAAGAAAAGGGAAAAGCAGGCTCCGTTAGTTTCTACATGTATTTGTCTCCTTTTCTAATCTGTTTGAAGCCATATTACCTCAACCCGATCACCGCATTAAATGAAAATTTTCTGATAGAGATTTAAAACGAAAAAAATAAAATAAAAGTACTAGGAGTATCCAGTCCCTACTATAGTACATTCACATGCAAAACCCTACTAATGCACTCACCAAAAGTAACAGGTAGGGAAAAAAAAATCTTTTATCATGAGGAGGGGAAATGAAATGGTCATGAGGAGGGGAAATGAAATGGTCTTCCCAGATATTTACAGCTCCACATTGTAAATAGATATTTTTTAAAGTATCTACATGGTAACATAAATCAGCACCTGCACAATGTCTTCCCCAGCTAGAAGCTGTACCCTTTGAGGAACCATTTTGCTGCTCTTATCATCTCCAAATCCAAGTCTGCCATGCTCCCCTCTTCCCCAACCATATACCTGTGCAACAGAGACATCATCTATACATGACCTAACCTAATATTAAGGGTCCGGTTCAGTTACAACAGATTCATAATCTCCAGCAAGCATAAAGAATAAATAGCAAAGTGATATGATTAACGCCGAAACAGAAAGTGTGTGTGTGTGTGTGTGTGTGTATAGCATCCTCCAGTTATAACAGGATTGGGTTTTTGGCAAGAAACCTAGTACAAGTAGATACCTAAGGTTCAGAATCTTAATTTGGCCGCATCTTTGGACCCACAAAACCTGGAGACTGATGAAGCATTTTACCCAATCCTACATATTAAGCATCTTAAACCCACACCCTGGCAGATAAACCCACGGACTGAATACAAGTGATAGATATATCAAACAGCTAGAGAGATTTGAAGACCTTTGATAATTTCATTGTTCATAAATGATTTCAGACCTCAAAGCGCACCCGCTGGGGAAAAGACTAACTGCACTGATCACATTTAATACATTACCAAATCAATGTTTCCTTCCATTTTCCCTTTTTCTGTAGGTTGATACTTGTGCGGGTGTCTGATCGCACACATGATGTTGGGAGGATCATTCTTACGAGAATCATGACACATTGGAGAAACTATACATTACTTTGTGCTCAAAGCATGCAAAATGGATGTGTATGGTAATTTATAAATTTTTTTCTTCAGACCATGCAAATATGAAAGACAAAATAACAGTGCCTATGTGATGCAATTAAGCCAAATCATTAAACAACATTTTAGAGGAATAACTCAATGACCAGAGATGAGATATGGCAATTCCCACATTTAGTATTACTTTTACATTAGTAACTACAGTTCTGCTCAAAGTCACTGAAGTCTGTTAGAATGAGTATCACAGAGGGCATAGAAGGAGAAAGAATCAAAGATACCTCTCCATCATCAATTAATGCAGTAGAATGCCATCCTCCAGCAGCAATATCTACCTGGACAACAATGTAAGTTGTCCATTATGGTATTCAGTGTTGAAAAACATATACGTAAATCTCTAAGTGAGGCAAAAATAGAAACATATCAACAAACTTTCCCTTCAACTTCTGTTTAATAGAAACACTAAAGAAACAGATGAATCATTTTGAATTCCATAAAAAGTACACAGATTATTAGAGTTTAAAGAGCTAGAGGATTCTGCGACAACCAATATTCTGCGACAACCAATAGATCCATTTTGAGCAGTAATGTTGAGTAGTAGATGAGACCTCTGTTCTTCAGTAGAACATCCAAAACTGTTATTAACAAATAACGTACCACAGTTTGTTACATTTATTGATCGTAACTGGTCTTTTAAATAACCTCCAACCAATATCTTACAGCAAACAAACCTTTTTGTTATTTCCCAGATTTGAACAATGATGCAATCACTTCATTGTAACAACTCTGATGCTTCCCTGACGAACTTTTAAATTGACAAAATTTCTAACCTTTTCCCTCCAGAACTATATGCTTGCAAGTAAGCCAATCAAGCTATAGAAGCAAATAGAATGCATGATGGTAAGCAAGTTTTCAAATTCTGTTAAGATAAAGAACAGCAGTAGCAAGTAACAAGAGAAGTGGATATGAAGGAAGCCAATATTTAGCTGCTTAACTTGGATATGCATGGGAAATTATGCTTCAAAAAATAAGTTAAAAAACGAAACGGTGTTGCAATATACATCATTATGTCAGAGAAAACAATACAAACCAAAGTGAGCCCCGAGAGTCCCTGGACAGGAATAGGTTGTGATCTCGGCTGTGTATCACCAGTTCCAAGTTGGCCGTATTCATTATTACCCCATGCCATTAGAACTCCATCATCAAGGAGCGCTAAATTGTGAAAAGCTCCAACTGAAATTGTCCTCACACTATCAAGACCTTGTACTCGAACAGGAGTTGAAATTTGCTTTCTGCAAATGAGACAAATAATTGAAGCAAAGTATGCAACCTACAAGCCGCAGAATTCAAAATGGCAATATCTTGCAGAATTAAAAAAATAAAAAGAATTACAAACATCAGTCCAAGGGAACTTACATGTCACCAGGAGGCCATGGCTGACCCCATGTCCATACATGTCCTTCCCGAGTAAGAACAACTGAATGAGTGCCTCCAGCAGCTACCTGTAAAGTGAGAAACCCACAGATGTTACTGCTGTTTGGAAGTCATAGAGGTGCGCTCAGATTAGAATATTAAACTAAATAGGTTAATCACGTCACCAAAAACTAGGTTGATCATAACAAGCTTCAAACTGTAACCTTTTCCAAATAATACTAAATAGAGGTTAGAATTCACATTTCTGATAAAAGTACATATTGCTAAAATCTGTTATGCAAAATGGCAATAGTTGTTTAATGCTTCCAAGTTCTCCCTTTGGTTAATCTCATTTATTTTATTTTATTTTTCACTACTCCAGAGATGTGGATTCAGAAGGAGCACATAATTATTAAAATGAAACCATAACAGCGTGAAAAGAAGCACCTGCCGAACTGATAATTTTGGCACACATCTTTGGGGGATGATGATATCCCGCCTAACAGGTTTGCCTGTGTCAGCTTTACGCTCAGGCTCTTCACCACACTGCCCATACTCATTCCCACCTGCATCAAAATCATCATATTATCATTTAGAGGCACGCATAAACATATCCATCATTCCGCTCAATTTCGATGATATTTTATAATCTAACAAAAATCAAGTGTAAAAATTTCCACAAAGGTGCAAAGATATTGAGGGCTGAATATGCTTTAGACCTCAATAAAACCAATGAAAGGTTCCATTTGGAGAAAGTAGACATACCCCAAGCATAAGCTCGGCCTTGATCATCAACAGCCAAGCAATGCCACCCACCAATCGCAGCCTGAAGTCGAATTCCATATTAAACTTAGCAAGAATAGCGTTTGTCTTTTATTTATTTATTTTTTTTTTTTTAAAACCAAAAATACAAATCCTGGCAAAATAAAAGGTATAAAATACCTGAACAATTTTCACATTGGCAAGCGCCTTCACTTGACTAGGAATATTCTCAGTTTTGGTTTCTGGAGGATGCCCCAAGGTTCCTCTTTGATTCCAACCCCAGGTAAACAGCTGAATCCGAGCAAAACAATTATCACATTAACTCCTAAAACCCCATTCATCCAGAACAAAAAACTATAACAGTACGAATATACTAAGAAAGGATAAGAGACCTTGCCGTCTTCACAAATGGCAAGAGAGTTGCGGCTTCCGGCGACGACAGAGCTAACCTTATCCGAGAGAAGAGATGAAATTACACAAACCCATTCTTTCTCTTCATTGTCTCCAATTCCTAACTGCCCATCTTCACCAGAACCCCTGAAAAAAAAATACAAAGAGTAAAAACAGACTGATTTTTTAAGAATTGCAGGTGCTTCAGTGTGCGCACTAGTGATACGGTGGATTGGGGAGGAGGAGACCATGCAATAACAGCTGTTCTCGACGCCATATGAGTAGCGATGCCGCCAGTATACCGCAAGAGTCAGGTATTTTGCAGTCCCTCAAGTAGAACTATATATGTATGCTAGAATCAAGAATAATAATGTAGAATATGATGATGGTGCAAATTGGGAACCTTTTTTCTATATTCTGATTTTGATTTTGATTGTGGAAAGAGTGCGTATCCGATTCAAAGATGTAATACCGATTTACCAGGGAAAAAAGGGTTAATTTCACAAATCATCCCAGTATTAGTTGTGCATTCAACCTTTTTTTTTTTTACCTCCTCAAAAAAGAATGTAAATATATATATATATATATATATCACTACAATTTAAAAATGTGACTTTCGTCAAAAATATCGCTGGGTTTTCAAAAGGGGTTAATTTCACAAATCGTCTTTAACTTTTGAGTTAAGAACCGATTTCGTCCTTAATTATTTTTAAGACACTCCACAGCTCCCAACCTTTCAAAAATACATACAAATCGTCTCTATTTCTACTGTTACAACAAATTTTTAATAAAATGACGATTATTCCCCTCATAAACATTTTAAACGTTTTTTTAAAATGTTTAAAAATAATAAAAAACTAAAAAAACCCACCCCACCCCATCTCATCCCATCCCATCCCCACCACACGTCTCCCTTGCTGCCGGCAGTACTACCGGCCACCAGAATAGTCCATTCTGGCGGCCAAAAAAGAAGGGGTGAATCCCCCATTTTGCTGCAATTTCTGGTAGCAAAATGCTGCCGGAAATGGGGGTGAATCCCTCTCCCATTTTGCTGCAGGAAATGGCATCAAATGGGGGGATTCACCCTCCATTTGTGCTGCCAAAAATACTGCTAGAAATGGCAGCCATTTTGCTGCCGTTTCCGGCATAAATGGGGGGGTGAAACCCCCCTATTTTGCTGCCGGAAATGGCAGAAAATGGGAGGATGAATCCCCCCATTTGTGCTGCCATTATGGCAGCACAAATGCTGCTAGAAATGGCAGCCATTTTGCTGTCATTTTCAGCAGAAATGGTGGGTGAATCCCCCCATTTTGCTGCCGAAATGGCCGCAAAATGGGGGGATTCACCCCCTTTTTTGGCAGCTGGAATGGACCATTTCGGCTGCTGGCCGCCGGTAGTACTGCCGACAACAAGTGAGACGTGGGGGTGGGGTGGGTTTTTTTTTGTTTTTTATTATTTTTAAATATTTTTACAAAAAGTTTAAAATGTTTATGGGGGTATAATCGTCATTTTAATAAAAATTTGGCTTAACAGTAGAAATATGGACGATTTGTGTGCATTTTGAAAGGTTGGGGGCTGTGAGGTGTCTTAAAAAAGGTTGAGGACAAAACCGGTTCTTAACACAAAGGTTATGGACGATTTGCGAAATTAACCCTTTCAAAAATTCACTCCCTTCAATAGCTTGAAATCTATACGCATGCTTTTTTCATTTGGGCCTCAGAATTCTCTAGAATCTCCACAACCGTCTCTAAGTCTGGTGTTCTCTAGTCCTCTCCTGCTCTGGCCACAAAAATTGATTGTTTCTCCTATTTTCCTTTCCAAATTCTTGCGATTCATCTTACCTTCCGATTTTAGGTTTCTCAGTTGATTTTCTCAATGGTTTTCTATCATTTAGTGAGTTATTTTCCATTTTATGTATTCTTTTTTTTTTTTTGGGGATTTTTATTGATTTGGGTAAACTTCACAAAAGGTCCCAACCTTTGTAGAAAGTAAGAATTTCACCACTAACATTTTTTTTAAACATATAAGTCCCCCAACCTTTCAAAAATAAATACAAAAAGTCCATTCATACTATTTTTATCAATTTTATTATTCACTTTTTCTATAATAACAATTTTACCCTTTATTTAAATTTAACAAATAAGAACACAAATTTTAATTATTTATTTTGATCTCTTTACTGCTTTCTCTTTCACACATTTATATATATTCATCTGCATATCGTTTTCCCATCCACATATTTAACAAAAACTACACATACACACTAATTAATATATATTATATTTTACATTCACTTACCTAACACCGCCACCACTAGTTTATATAAAAATGCGAATTTTATACATTAATTGACCCCGTGCAAATATCATATATGTCACATGTCTAAATGTGATTGAAAACCAGTTCATTTGCAATACTATCCATACACATATAATTGGAATTTTGACAACTCTCAGAAAACCTTGCTTTTGCAATGCTAATTTCAAGATGGACCGGTAACTCAATTCTACTCAAAAGAATTTGAGAAAGCTCCATTATACATCACAAATTTACAGTTCTTATTCAAGTTTCAACCTGGAAATTAATAAATAAATAAAATTTTCACCCTGAAAAAATATATTATTATCACCAGCAAAAATTCATCTTCTTTATTAATTTTTTTGCAAATTTTTACAAGGATTTTCCTGGCAGAAAAAGTAGTCTTAAAATGGTGAACAAACTGACTATGAAGTTATCAAAGTTCTTCTGTTGCACATTCGATTATCACAACATACCTAGGTAGATAATTTGGAAGAGCCCTGCCTCTTCAGGACACTCCTAACCATTCAAGTTAATATAATAAAGGCCACAATTTAATGATGCAGAACTTATAATCAACTTACAAAATCCACGCCAGCGATTGTAAGAACAAAAATAATGAGGTTAAAACCAAACATTCTACTGAGATACTTCAAGCACGGAACAATTATCTCATAACTTAGCAACTGCTCATTTAAACATAGGGCAGAAATACAAGAAACAAGTCTCTGCTCCACCATGTAACAGGTGAAAATAGATATTGAAAAGCAAATACACCACGAGATTTTCATACCTCATCCAACAGAAAAATTATCAGGATTTTTGTTTTACTACCAAGTCCTTGCTATAGGAGAAAAGAAATTATGTGGTAACAACTACAACATAAGAACACAGGCTACACTACAAATTCATCACTGCTGACCCTCGCCAGTGTCACCTTTTGATGTTTCCTTGATCTCATCCCCTGCCTCGTCCTGAAATTCAAACAAATATAAAGAATAAGTAATTCAAAGTATGAACTCAACTTAAGGTCTTGGTGTCATGACTCAAATTTAGTTCTTTACTTTTAAAAATATGAGCATACAAGCTGCGTTCAAGAGAGATGTACATTAAATGAATCTATTAGAACTTAGAAGAGAGAGGGACTGTATTATCCTGACGATTGTATGGAACTGATCTAACTTCTATTCTCAAATGCACCTTCTTCAAAAAAATTATTTTTCACATTTCCCCCTCACTTTAACCCCACTACACATTCTCCATATATATATATATATATATATATATCACTTTTCACAAAAACAATTCTTAAAAAATCAAAACATACATTAAATACTACAATACAATACTGTTTCTAAAACCTAAATGTTGAGGCCAGATGGGAAGCAGTAAAACCTTCACACTCAATGCTCAAGATGTGTGTGCATAGGTAGTGGCTGTCACTCTTTTTTTTCCCCCTATTTTTTTTGTGCGCCAGGGTGGGGGTGGGGGTGTCATGGATTCAAACATACCGCTGTATCAGAAGTCCAAAGAGTCAGATTGTCTCGAAGAAGTTGCATGATCAAAGTGCTGTCCTTGTATGATTCCTCGCCCAAAGTATCTAGCTCGGAGATAGCTTCATCAAATGCCTGAAAAAAGAACACAATTGTTATGTATGAACTGATAAATAGGAACAGCAAGACGAAGTTGGCAACAGTGAAAAAAAGATCTCTGTATCAGTGAACTGATAGGGACCTAGAACAAGGTTTTTCCTGTGTGTTTTCATTTTTTATTCTTCACCTACAACATCTTGGTTCATGAAGTTTGAATCTTATCCCTGAATGTTTTCGGGAGGTTTCAGCTAAAATGAGATCTCTTTCTACAGACATTTCCATTGGAGACAGAAAATATGCGATTAGTAACTTCACTCCTCCTTTTTAAGCTTTTTCCTGTGTCTATGTGTTTTCATTTTTCATTCTTTTAGCTTCTAGGGGGCTCGATTTTAAATCAAAAGCTGGACAACAAGTCGAATTTTAGCACCACCCACATATTTCTCCATACAAAATAATTTTCACACTTTCCAATAATCTTTCTTTACATCCCCACCATGCATTCTCCCAAAAAACCAATTCTAAATAAAGCTCTGTAAAACAGGCTCGGTTTCTCTTTTCTTTTTAAGCTAAAGCAGGCAAGATTCCTACAAATGCTTACACAATTCCTTTATTTTTCAATGAATGTTGGTTCTAGATGATTATTAGAGGACTTCTTATTGTTAATTACAGTTTGTTTAGGAGAGTTTATTGTTAAGGAAAAATGATCATTTTTAGAGAATGTGTCCGGCTGAAAGTGAAGGAAGTGTTATCAAATTACGTGAAAAAGAAATTTGAAATGAGTTTAGGAGAAAAATGATTTTTTAAAAATTCCCTCCCAAACAATTTCTTAATGACCCATAGGCAAATTAGAATTCTATTCTTAGTGAAATGTTTTATCATGGAACTTTAGATATTTTGCAGGTGAATAATGCTAAGTAGCATGAGTGGTGCTGAACACGAGTCTAGGTGGCAACATATATGATATATTAAATAATAAGTGGAGTTAAAGGCATGCACATGTGACCCACTTAATTTAACTTATCATTAATGTCACATAGACAATGTTAAGCACACAAGTGATGCCATACAACATTACTCATTGCAGTTTATACAAGTATATATTTTGATATTTTTATATTTTTTTAGCACAATGAGGCTTATTCTTCAAAACACGTTGAGATAAGAAGCAATAACCAATTTAGTCTTTCCAAAATGTCAGGTGTTAAAAATATAGTTCATCATAGTCAGTCATGAAGATGTAAATATCAATGGATGAACAAAATCACTCATTGTAGTCAAATTGCCATAAAAAATTATGGCTGTGGCTAATAAAACAAAATTCGGTTTGTATAAACATCCGTTAAGTACCTGCTTGGCAAGGTTGCAAGCACGGTCAGGTGAGTTAAGGATTTCGTAATAGAAAACAGAGAAGTTGAGTGCAAGTCCAAGTCTGATTGGATGCGTGGGAGCCAATTCAGCCAATGCAATATCCTGCAAAATACAATGCCAAAAAGATTAGAAATCTCCACATGAATATATCTTTGAGCACAAAAGCCATCAGCTCAAAATTGAAAATTGACAATTCACCTGAGCAGACTTGTAAGCTGACAAAGTACTCTCAGCAGCTTCGGTCCTCTCAGCCCCAGTCTTAAACTCAGCCAAATACCTATGGTAATCACCCTTCATCTTCAAGTAAAACACCTTGGACTCTGCTGAGGAGGCTGTGGGGATAAGATGGGAATCAAGGAGGCCCAAAATCCCATCACTGATCTTGCTGAGCTCAGCCTCAATCTTACCCCTGTATTCCTTAATAACCTTGACGTGATCCTCATTCCCACGGTTCTCTTCCTTCTGCTCAATGGATGAGATGATTCTCCATGAAGCCCTCCTAGCACCAATTACATTCTTGTAGGCCACAGAAAGGAGATTCCGTTCCTCCAGAGTCAGCTCCTCGGTATCAGCACTCTTCGCAACCTTCTCCATAAATTCAACCATCTCCTCATACCGCTCAGCTTTTCAGCTAGTTTGGCCAGGTAAACATTTTCCTCCCGTGAAGAAGACATAGCTTCAATGTGCTAAGTATATTCAAATCTGCACAAATTTATAATACCAAATATTACAAAAAAAATAATTAAAATAAAACTGCTTTTATGATGGCATTCATTCATATAATAAAAAACTTCTGTACACTCTGGCCATGATCTCAGCTTAGTTCTTAGAGAATGCTAGCCTAAAAAGTTGTAAATTGATGTATAAGTAATTTTTCTTTTTAAATATGTTGAGATGACTTACAGCCAACAATCCTGTTATTTTGTAACCCTCACCAATTTTTTTAAAAAAATACTTATTTCTACCCGCAGATTCACTTGAAACACAACTTTTGCCTAATAGCCAAAACAATAGTATCCGGATTAATGTTATTCAATTTACACAGCATAAGTCAAATCTAGAAAATTGATGCTTAACAACTGAGACAAGAAATTATTTCATCATTGACAGTCAAAATAGCACGATTTTTTTTTTAATTTACAATTTATTGCCTTAGGCAGTCCGTCGCTCCCTTCTATTAGTATTCTTAAATAAACTGAAGAAAAAATAACATAAATAAACACCAGATTCACTCTCGTTAGACAGCACGCATCCGAATCAGGAAAATAGAGATCATAAATTTCAGATCCACGATTTTCTTCGACAGAGTCATACAAAATGAGATATACTTTAGAAAAATGCGAAAGATCAAAATACCCGAACCAAATACGAAACGTATCACTAATAATAACAATATAGCAAAGCATAATTGAACTGAAATTAAATGATACCTTTCCGATTGGGAAAATCTTTCTTCTCCCAATTGTTCTTGAGAGAGGCGAGAAGAAGGGCAGACGGAGCGAGGAAACCCTTAAATAATGCGCTTCGGGGATGAAAATGGCAGCCAATAGGGCAGCGACACTTGGCGTGTGATGGCAGAGTTTCCATGAGGAAAACTGGTGAGATTTGACTGGTCAATGCCCGATTAGCGGGGCGGAATAGCAAGAAGTCATAGTTATGTGTACAAAATTAATAGTTTGTTTGATGCTTTTTATTTGTCAAAATATAGACAGTTTATAAAGAGGAGTGAGTTAAAAAGTGTATTGAAAATGTAAAAAGATTTAAAATATATGATTATAATTAAATAATTATTAAATTAAATGTCAAATTAATAGTAGATAAAATTATAAATTGATAAAATAAAAAACATCAAACAAACTCTAAACACACTTGTAAATTTATGCGCACGCTCAATATTCGGAATGACAATGGCATGGCCGCCAGCCCACCCCCCTATAATCTCTAGTTAAACATTGAGAGGCTATATCAACTTAATATATCTTACTCATCTTTTTTTTTTTTTTATTGTACAAAAGGGGATGAGAGAGGGGGATTGTGAGGACTTGAACCCTAGTAATTTCAGTAAGAGGTTAAGTCCTTAACTATGTGGACTAACCCTTTGATCTCGAATATATTTGACTCATCTTGTTTAAAATGAAATTTTTAAGGGTGTGTAAAAGTATAGGGAATGATATTTGTATGTTTTGTTTCATGTATTACTTTAGGCAATTAAGGAAAAGGACAGAAATACCCTTTGGAGAAATGAATGAAAATTTTTCTAAGTATAGAAAACAACTTTGAAAAAATTTTACAACTAATGGAAAATAAACCTTCTGTAAATCTTTGTGCATAATGTATTGTCATTACTGACCATATATGATGGCATAATGAAAGAATTGCTTGGTATCAAAATAGATATCAACAGAGTATCTTTGCAGGAATTGCTCCAAGAGCAATTAATGACATTTTTTAACGGTGTTTAAACTTAGAATAGAAGAGAGAAAAATACATACATGATTTCGTTATGCGTTATATTTTAAGATATCATGGAAATCGAAATGACCCAAAAAGGGATTGAGGAAATTAAAGAGTCAAAATGAAATTTTTCAGGAGATGTCGTAGTTTTTGAAAAGAAACTTCGAAAAATTCTTGTAAAAGACTTTTCACTAAAACTTGGAGAAGCTTTCAAAATAGATTTTCTTTTAAAAGCATTCAAAAGACAAAGAAATGTTTATTATGACATATCTTATAAAGAATTTACTTTATATGTCCAACATGCATATAGTAGAACAAATATTTGTTTGCTTAGCAAATGAGACATTAAACAAATAAAACAAAAGATAGATTTTTTAGATAAGAAGAACTTATACTGGGTAACCATTGGAGCTGTTAAAATTCAGGTCAAAAGAGCACTACCAGCCTATTTAGATCAACCGATCAAAATGGCTATAGTTGATAATCGTATTCAAAATCCTAAAGAATGATGTTTGGGTATTATTCAAAGAAATTTAGCTTGTGGTAAGCTTCAGTTTACCATACGCCCAAAAATTTTCGAATCACTTCATGACACATATTTTGATGGCATATTATTATTTGTTCATGATTATTGTAAAAGGGATCTTGTTAAATTTAACAGCGTACCTTCTCTATTAGCTACCTTGTTAGCGATGCTATCCATAATAGCCATATCAATGCTGTAATTCAAGCAGACGGAAGAATAACCTATGAACCAGAGTTCATGAATTATCTCGAGGTAAAAGAAACTGAGTTTGACATTCTAACTCAGCCGAACAGTAATTGGAGAATTGATTTAGGGCCAAAACCCGTAATCAAAACTCAAAGATAGACTACTCCTCAAAGGGGAGTCAAGCACAACTCATTTAAAAATGGAGGAGGATAAAGCAAAAGGAAAAATTAATGAAAATGAGTTCCAACTTGCTTTAAGTTTGAAAGAACTTCACCAAAAAATTGATGAAATGAGCAAGTACTTAAAATAAACTCATGACAGAAAACATTTAGATTAGTAACATCCATGATGAAGTCAGAAGACTTAATGAACAAGTTACTCATATTAAAGAAGAGCTTAGTTCCATTAGGCAAGAAATAAGGTCTATTACACCAGATCTTAACACTGTTATGGAAATGATAGCAGCAGTTATTAATGCTACTATTAAACAGGAAGTTGCTGGAAGACAAAAAGTCTCACAACCTCAAGCTACTACAAATGTCACACTCCCAAAAGGAATGAGATATTTTGGACAATTTGAAGCAGAAACTTCAAATATGGGAATGCTTACAGGTATTTTTAAATACCTTAAATGAAATTTCTCAGAAGGAAAATTGAGGAAGATTATCTAAATGGTAATTACCTCAGTACTCTTAGTATTCTTTTATTCTTTGAAGATAAAGAATTAGAAAGAATTACATCTTATTGTAAACAACTAACTCTTCTTGAAAAATAAGAAAAACAAATTCTTTCTATTAAACAGGAAAAACCAAAACTGAAACTGATGAGCTTGAAGAAATAACCTCAGAAGAATTAGAACAAGAAGAAATTGAAGTAACAATTCCAGAAAGACTGACAGTCGGAAGGACTGGAAGAGTTGTCATAAGAGATTCACATATTAAAGTTGAATCACATGAAGAACCATCTTATTCAAACGAGATGGAAGGAAAAAGAGTTATCGGCGATAGTATTCCTAGACCACCTAGAGGTACTCAAGTAACAAAAACAGGTGAAAGTATTCGTTTAAGTTTTATTCCTAAAACTGTAGGACACACTTCACAAATTCTAAACTTTGATTGTGTTACTGATGCAAGTAAAGCAATCAAAGAATGATTCAGTAATCTAATAATGGCTATGATCGGTAATTCCTAGCTGACAAAAGGCTCTAATTAACCTACTTAATCCAGAAAGACTTTTAGAGCAGACTCATTGTGACTCTACTCTATTTAACTCATACTATCGTATGGATCTTCAACAACTAGATCAAAAGATTGAGGAAACCATCTAACTCATTAAGAGACTTTGGAGAACTCAACTACATGATTGCGTTGCTAAAATAATAGTAAACAAAAGAGTTAATCAGTTTACTGAAGAAGTAAATTATATGATTAGAGCATATAATGATAGAAAATACCATTACCATATATACAGATAGTTTTTGGCTCGTGATGAATAATTCTATGAGGTTATTTCTCTTAATTCCCCTTTAAGTTTCAGAGGGCAACCCTAAAGTGGTATCAGAGTCATGAAAACAAAGAAAACTCATGAAAATCATGGAAAAACAGGTAAAAGACAAGACAGTCTTTTTCCAAGGAAAAAATCAAAAAGCCTTAACCAAAACTTGAACTAGAACCTAGTTGTAGGCTCACTCTAAAGTATAAAATAACCATCGCTTCGCATTTAATGCTGACGTCCCATCAGCCGTAAGTGATAAGATTTCCCACGTGGGTTCCCATGCTGCTCAGCCTGCCATCTCGTTTGGTCGCGGTTCTACGTCGAGTTGTCGCATGGGCGCCCAGACGCCCTGGACCATAGGAGCGCTGGAGAAGACGCTCGCTTCTTGGTCGCTGAATCAAGTCTCCAGGTTCTCTGGTAGTTAGGTCGTCAGGCCGTTGGGTTAGGCGATGCGCTTGAGGCCTGCTTCCAAGACCCCGTGCCTGTTGACCTTTGCTGACCTTCGACCATCGCTGATTTTCGCGGCCTGGTGACTACACAACACATCACATTACATCACTTTTACATCATCACTTATCACATACCCACATGTCAATTTTGTCACATTTTTTGTCCTTCTTTTTGTCCAACTAGAATTTTCCTTCAACAAATAACACCCTCCAATAAGGTGCACCCCCTTCTTTTTCTTGCTACTCCATTTAATTAGGACCCATAGTAAGTTAGCGCCATAATTGGTATCAGTTGGCACTAATCATTCTCGTTATTATTTTCTTTTTACAGGATATTGCACTAAAAATATAAAATTTCACAACCCCAACTAATTTCACATTTAAAAAAAATAATCTTTTTTTTGTGAGAGATATTTTTAACTACTGTGATAATTTAGTTAATTGGCACTAAACATTCCTGCCTTTGATATTTATTGTGCAAAACGTCTTGTATTGATAGCCCTCAAGACAACTTTTTATTGCATAAAAGGTCTTTGCCGTTTAGTTTTCAAGTAAAATGACGGTTGAACACCTAGAAATACAAAATTTAAAGGGCATTTTGGTTAGTCCACATGTTTCCAACCACTTGTCCCCCTCCGGCGTGCATGCAAATTGCTGTGGTTAGTTATTTGACGTAGATTACTTTTGAACGTAATTCTATTTAAATTTAAAATTGTCTTAGTTCTATTTAAAAATATTCAACTCGTATCATACATCCTTTTTTTTTCAAGTGTAAGAAATGAGAAGAACTTGTTATCAGTTGCATAAAATATTTAAACTATGTTTTTGTAACAATGTAGGGCCTACCGTCATTCTCCTTTTTGTTCATTGCGGGTTTTGACAATCTTCCAATGTAACACTAAGTTTGGTGTATGTAAATATAATAAATTATGTTAGATGACTAAAATGCCTTTTAAATTCTCTTTCAAATTTTCGGCCCCAAGCCCAACCACATATGGGTGAGAGTGTGGTCATATGCTAAAAAGAGTAGGAAAAGTGAAAAAAAGGTGAATGATAAAGACAAATTTAAAAAATAATAATAAAATAATAGTAAAAAAGGGGTAAAAAATGTCTAAGTTTAAAAAAGATGTTTAGAAATATATAATGAAATAAAAAGATGCAAATATTATTAAAAAAATAGTAAAAGAGATAAAAAATAGTTTAAAAAGTGAATTAAAAATAAAATTGAAAGAAACATGAAACCCATTAAAATTGTTGTGTTTTTCTCTCTCCTCAAATAAAGTATTCTACCACTTTCGAATTTTAATGGATTTCAGAAATCATACAATTCCAAGTTTTTTCAATACAAGAAGATAAGATAACCTCAAATACAGAACTTGGTTAAATTTTTATGTATGGATTTCCTGAAATCCGTAAGAAATTAATTTTTAACCAACATTTTTAACATGTTAAGAATCCTACCACACAGCATCCCCAAACAACGAGATATACTTGGGCAACTTAACCATAAAAATTCTCATACTCCAAACCATATGAAGCAATCATTTTCCTGCCAAAAAATGCCCATGATTTGACATGATTGATTATGTAATCCTCTGTCAATTACGAATCCACAATATAAAAGGCCAACTTGAGACGACAATGCTAAGACAATCCTAAGAGTCATAAAGTAAAAGAACCAAACTTCTCAAATTTAACATCAGTAAACACTACTGATAGCCGAGAAGCAACTGACACCAAATATACACAACATCAAGGCTCAGCAAACACTGAAATATCAGCCGTTCCTAAACATCAAATGGACAGGAGAAGTTGCATATCAATTACGTCAATGGAAGGCGATATATCAAAGCAATTTAGGAGCTCAAATTTAAGAACTTCAGCTGTCTCCTATTGATGCATGAAGAGTGTTTACGTTGCTAAATGTTATAAATGGCACGACAATCAATTCATTTCAATTAAACGAAAAATCAGAAACATAATTTTAACCATGCTAATGCAGATGAATGGTTCAGACAAATACGAACAAGCATTGAAACACGCCAAGAAACAGAAGCCTCTGTAAAAAACTTCAGTAATTAATAAACATCAAGTGCGGTCCTGCTGACAAAAATTTCAAGTTCCGTCAAACAGCTTTACACCAAAGCTTGGGCAAATAAATTTAATGCCCATGACCCTCCTAACCAATCCAAGGAATTACTGTCAGTTGAATGTTGCAGACTGAAGGGGAAACACTCATCAAGCACAAGTATGAAAGAGAGTCGATGAGCTAATTTGGTTTGCGCATGTTACGCCCAGCACGAATAACTTCATCCACTAGTAGCAGCTGTGAAGCAATTACAGGGCTACAAAAGAAATGGCTTTGTTAGGCTAAGCATAAACAAAGAGAAGCAAACAACTACTTAAACATTGATGTCCAGGAGACGATAGACTCTTCCTCCCACCCCACCCCAAAAAGAATCAAGAAGATTCACGAGGAGATAGAACCCACGTACGCTGAGTTAATGATTTGACGCTTAACAGAATAATTGTCAAAGATCCCCTCCATCTGGGGGTCAATAGGTTCTCCAGTGTGTTGGTTAAGTCCTACTATATTTCCCTTGTCATGTTCTCCCTGAAGAGAAGAAACAAAACAATGACATAATAATTATATCCAGCACTACTAAGGCATATTAGGAATTTGAATGAAATATATATTTTGTATACCGTAAGTGCAATAATGACGTCTTGAGTGTCAAGGCCAGAGTTTTCAGCAAGTGTCTTTGGAATCACAAGGAGGGCATCAGCAAAAGCCTCCACACCCAGTTGAGCACGCTATGACATCACAAAGTTGATCAGGATTATATGACAATTTCTTCAAGAAAACAAAACTGTTACGTTCAAGACTATATTTACACAAAATATATGGACTAAAAACTTTGCATGAAAGAAAAAAGGAAGAAAAAAAAGAAAAGAAAAGAAAATACTAGTGTAAAATACCCCTTGAACAGTTTTCTTCACTTCATTAACAAGGTATTGCCTGGCTGCAATCTCAAAAGCCCCTGCACCCTGCAAAACATTCAAAAGGGCATATCTTAGAGCTTCTCCAATGTCATGTGAATTGCAAAAATTTTATAGCCACGTCATCCAAAAAAATCCTATGTGGCAAGACAAAACATGGACAATGTCTAGCACACTAGACACTGTCTATCAATTATTTTTTTTTATTATTTTTGTATTTTTTTCCTCCTCAACTACCATAGAAGTCAATAATTAATTGACACATGTTCGACTACATTCACAATTCACATTCACCATTGGAGACATTTTGCTACATTTTGCAATTCTATTTACCACATGTACTGGGATGGAAAGTGTGCCATTGGAGATGCTCTTAGATCAAGCAACATCCCCTGTTTATCGTAGAGTTCTGAGCTACCCATCGGCAACTAAAACAACATTTGACTCTTTAATCTTGAATGGACCACATTCTCAAGTCTAGATTTTAAATTAGCAACAATAGCATGCACCAATCTCAAGTCTAGATCTTATGGACACAAAAGGAAATGAGTAGAATATACCTGCCTTCATTTATTTAGGGCTTGTTCTTTGTAGATTTTACGTTTTGCAGAGATTTTTTGGATAATGCGAGGTGGAGCAGTAGAAAGAGATAATGGGGAAATGCATAAACTAATTTGTTATAAATAATGTGGTTGGTGCTGAAGCTTGACTCCGCGACTAAATTCTTAGTTGATTAAAAGCTACAAAGAACAGCACCTTAACTGAAATGATATTCTTATGTTTATGTAGCGCATAATACCTCATTAAGTTAAACGTTGTCTATTTCAATTCACATTAAGTAAAGGGCACTCACCCACAGGCCACACTTACAGTCACATAAAGGTGGCTAACAGCTAAAGAAAACCTAGTCAGACTTGCAAATTTGAGATACAGGTTACTTTCTAAACCAGATTACTTTTCACAAATAAAAAGAAGATCCGGTATGAATTCCAAGAGCCTCAGAAATTCAATGCCTTACCAGCACAACAGCTTCATCTTCAATGGTATTTTTGACTGACCTTAGCCCGTCACGAACTGCATCCTTAATCTGAGCAATTGTATGATCATTAGGTCCTGTAGGAACAGCATATCTATTAGATGATTGTTCACTTCTGCTGCTAGTAGTAATAGAAATTAATAATCCTCAACCAAGTGCTCCAGCCAAGAATTTTGGTAAAATGATTTTCTCATTACCCGCAAAAATCGAGACATCAACTCATGGTAAGAACCAAAAGTACCTTTGATGAGGATTGTGCAGGAGTGTGGATTTTTCACATTTTCCACGAATGTATACTTTTCTTCTCCAAGGACATGCTCATAGACCAATCCAGCCCAACCAAGGCAGTCAGGACTTAGGTCATCGACTGAATTAACAGCCTCTCCGCCACAAGCCAAAACCAACCTTTCCATATTTCTCCTCTTTGCTCTCCGCAAAGCAATTATCTAAAAACAACATCCATTAGAAAATGGAAAACAAAACAAGGGCCAAAAAATAATAATAACACCAACTTGAATATGTGAGCAACAGTGCACTCATACTCAAAGGCTGTCTCCTATTTTATTTGAAGTTATAGCCAGAAAGGTCATCATTTTAGTTCGAAACAAATTCCTTTTCAGCAAGGAACATTGGAATCCATTTTGATTTCGAGGAGACATTTATATTGTCTTTTGAGTCAAGAACAGGTTCCTGAGCAATCAACTGATTCCGAATTCAGCTATGATCTCTTATCAAATGAAAGTCAAAATATAAGACTCAAGATGAAAGGTCATTGTGAGAGAGAGAGAAAGAGAGTGTGTGTTAGTGAGAGAGAGAGAGTGAGTGTGAGAGAGAGAGAGTAATGTTTAAACTACAAGGATTCGAGCATCTTATCTAGAACAGAATGCAGGAGTTAAAACTTCTGTGACGGGAGAAATTGCCAAATAGGCAAGGAAGCACAAAGCAGAATTATATTTAAGATGACTTACTCCTTCTCGAGCAAGAAGGTCCAGTGACGGAGGATCAATTCCTTTTTGATTGATCACAACAAAGTTGTTGTCGTTTCCCGCACAGACCTAAAGATAAGGAGTATAAGCAATCACCAGAGACCAAAAAAGAAAGATACGTATATCCATAAGACATAGCCATTAAGAATGTTCAGTTTTGCTATTGAATTCAACACCTTGTTCTTGAGATCAACAATTTTCTGCACTCTTTCATCAACAGAACGTCTTTCAGCTGCAACCATTGCTTCTCTTTGCTCTGCATTTGTGTAAAAGAATCCTGCATTTATTTCACTGAGAGAAATAATTTCAATTCTTTATCCGTGAAAAATAAATGAACTGAAAAATATACATTCTAGTACATATAAATCTGATCACCTCTTCTCATACTCCAGCGATACATTACAAGTCAAGATATGGCAATTATCTGCTCGACGTTTCATATCTGGATGCCTTGAACCATGGTCAAGACAAGACCCTCAACCTACATTCAACAGTGACACAATTGATTATCTGATACAGCAAATGGCAGAATAAGACACATGCACTACAGTCCATCACAGGTACAAGCTCCAACATCTGATAGGTAAAAAAGAGTCAACAGCACATAAACAGTGAGGACACACAACATGTCCAGATACATGCATGAAGGGGTTGCAATTTCTCCTCTGCTATATGATGCAACAGAAGAAAAGTCCAAGATTTTCTAAAACTATAGAAACAAGTTTCCACATCGGAAGTCTTTCAGATATGACCTTCAGAAGGCGATGTCAATGTTGGGTCCATCACAGTCCTCAACCACAGCCACTTGGTAAATTGGAAACAAACAAGTGAACACACTTCAATCCATCTAAAGCACTTCGCAAAGAATTAAGCCAATTTAGAAAATGAGAAAGCAAATTTTACTTACCAAACGAGTGTCCACATCAAACTTGTGGCGCATATGCATTATCTCAACCATAAAAAGGTCAATAGGTTCTTCAGGTTTACGAATGCAGAGAACCTATCACATCAAACCGCCAAAAATTTAAAAATAAATAACAAGAATAAGATGGCGAGCACAGAAAACTCTTTTTTAACTTCTAACAAATAAGTGAACTCCAATTAATTATAATATATCAAAAATAAGTCTATTTGTGTTATTCATTAAATAGAGAAAAATTTGTTTATTGGACAACGTTGTCAAGCACTCACAGCATTTACAACAATGTCCGTCAGTTTATCCGCCAATGCTTCATACAACTGCATGAGACGAAAAGAGAATGAAGAAGTTAAATGATACAATTGCGAAAGAAAGATATAGAGCCAAAAAAATAAAAAAAAGAGATCGGAAGAGCTTGGAAATGAAGTAGCAGGAAAAACCTTTGTCCTCAATGTTGTTCTTGCTACCATCTTCAGTATTTCTTTGTCCGGCTCTTCCCCCATTACTACTGAGGTCTTAAATTTTTCAAGAAACTGTAGTGTCCATCGCTTAGCAATTTCAAAACCATCAACTAAGACACGTGGATGCATTCCTGCAAGAATATGGGACCTCATTTCAAATTCATCTGAACTCACCAGTGTCAAAATGAAACCATTTAAACCAAATCTTTGCTAACTTCTGGTTTACTATAAGCAATAGGTTAAAATTGGGACAACAAAACTTGCAACTGGGAAATCACTAGAAGTGACAAGTGTAAGGTTGGAATTCTGGTATACTATAAGCAATAGGTTAAAATTGGGACAACAAAACTTGCAACTGGAAATCACTATAAGTGACAAGTGTAATGTTGGAATTTTTAAGGCCCGTTTGACTTATTTTTCTGACAATTGATATTGTGAAAAGTGATTTTTTTTTTTTTTAAAGAGAATGTGTGATTGAAAAGCAAGGAGAAGGAGAAGTTATGAATCTACGTGTATTATTATTTTAATGGGTGAATGTCTGGTTGGGAACATGTTTGAGTGAGAATTGATTTTGGATACAGGCCCTAAGTTTGCTATGATCCAAATGTCCAGACATGCAAACGGCAGCAGTAACACCAACACACACAGGGACAAACTAGAAATCAAATGTTGATTAAAAAGAAGCGGAGGCAGAAAGGTGTGCTCGGAGATAGGAAGTCGATCCAAATTTCAGATTGCAGAGATGATTTACATACAGGAAAAATAGCTATTCTATCTATATTATGAAGCACATGTTATTTCTTCTATTTCTATAAATAAATTGGTCAAACTAATTACACTCACATTTCCTGAGAGCCATAAGTACTACAAAACAATTCTCCTTGATTCATTTTCACTCATTATATTTCTACTTTTTTTGTATAGAAATACGGAATTAACATGTCCAATAATTTTTTACAAGCATGTAAAGAAGCAACTGAAAAAGAATCGGTGAGAATATGAATATATTTTTAATAAAAAAATTCATAATTTAAATAAAACGGGAGAATACATGTTTAAGCCATTCAGCTGATATTGATAATAGTAAAGTTTACTTCAGCTTGCCGCCTTTAGAGTTTCCTGTTATTGTATACTGTCTCGATGGTTCCCTGTTTACCTATCAGTACGTTCAACGACACCTTCGGTGCCTCAATTTGAGAGAGGAAGAAAACAGAAAGATCAATTGACCTTCATCTATGTAGCGATCTGATTGCTTCATGAGCTCCCCAATAAAAAGGACAGTGGAAGTAGTGCCATCTCCACTTGCATCATCTTGAGCAACCGCAGTCCTTGCAATCATTATGGCCGTTGGGTTTTGAATTTGCTATCAGAATTTAATTAGAACAAGATTTAATGATCTGGAAGCCATATGTGTATATTCTACTCCTATTGAGCCATGCAATTGTTTCTATTAAGTTTTAATAGATACTCTACCTAAAAAAAATAAAATTAAAAAAATATATAAATTTGAGAACAAATTACACACCATTATGCTCTAACTAGGCCATCTACAATGAGGAGAAACAAACCCCCAAGTTGAAAAGGGACAAACTCAAGATATGGCATGGACATTGCCGAAACATGAATTGTTGGTGGGGTGTGGTGGTTGGTAAAAATATGACACAAACATACAACAACATATAGAAGACGGGACACAGTGCCACATGAATTGTTGGATGCATAAAACTGAGGGTTGAGGTCCAACACAGTACTAAACACGTAAAAACATTGCCCCAGTATAAGTGTCCATGCTTCGTAGTGAAAAACTATAATCAAAATTTTAACAATTAGACAGCAATGTCTTTTTACATTGACCTGGATCCTAGTTGATAACCCTACTGTATCGGCTGCAATTTCAGTTTCATGGTAGATAAAGCTGTCCTTTCTATTATCTTCATTAAATCCAAGCCTGTTCTCCTACAGAACCATAATATAACCACCCATAGAATATTATGCAACACTTTCTCTTGGAAGCTTTGTTCCAGAACAAGATCTCACTGAAAAAACACAATCAAGCACATAACATATGGCGTCAAAAAAACTAAGCATCATAGATATCAAATTGTGCAAGTCTATGCTAGTGGTACCATCAAGGACTCAAGATTATGCTAGGAAGAACATTTTCCAATATCTTCATTTTTCCAACAGAACCCACAAAAGCTTTCACATTACTCCATTGAAAATTCAATTCAAACACCCCACAAAAAAAAAAAGCAAAATTCAGCACAAATCAAAAGAAATAAGCATCAATAAGAGCTTTTTCACCAAACTGGCGTAATGTGTGTAAAAATTTTATAATAGTCTGAACATGCTCCAGAATCTTCAGTTTTCTCCCAAAATCAGAACTTTGGCACAGAAAGAGATGGAATCAACCAAAAAAGGGCAGAAAAAACTCTAACCATCTCTTTTAAAAGCGTGTTGCCATCCTTGGTGAGTTTAATGTCACCAGCTCCACCAACAAGCCTAGGAACAATAAATAATGAACAATTAATTCAGAACTCTCAAAGAAAGTTAACTAAAGCATCAATCTTTCCTATTTAGCACAGAAACTGAAAAAACAGCATTTACATTTTGATTGTGCCCTTGGGCCCAAGGTTGGTTTTGAGGACATCCTGTAAACCCTTGGCGGCATTGATGTTCATATGAAGTGCCGCCGACTTGTTCAGCACCTCCGCATTCGGATTCAGCACCCTCAACGACATCGTATCTCCCTTTTTGCGATCTCTGCAACCAAAGTACACGGTCAGATCTCTCAGCGTACAAACTTAACAATATCTACAATATAACTTCACACGGAGAGAGTTACAGTACTGCTACCGTGAAATGCAAAGTAGATCGAGATCAGAACAGAGGCTGGGACTCTGCAAGTGTCTCTGCGTTTGTGCGGGGGTGAATGTGCGATCGGAAGAGAGTTTTAGGGCTTTCTGGAAGGGTTTCTTTTCCTTTTCCTTGAAGTCAGAGTGAACCAACGTCGTCGTTTGCAACTTGTTGAAACATAGGGCTAGAAGCAGCTACTGAGCTACGACACGAGTTCTTCTACAAAACCAAAATATTGGTCCCTTTACACAATTATAAAATGTGTGGTTTCTTACCATTCAAAATTGTATTAGATTTTTTCACTTGTGCGTTACACAAGTAAAGTTATAGTGTATATTTATATTAAAATTGATCGATAAGTAAAGAAATTATGTCTGTTATATTGTATAAAATTACAAATTGATATGCGAATTATAAATCACTATGGGATCAATATTTGTAGTAAAATACATGAGTCTATAATTTTGGTTTCCTCCAAACACACCGTGTAAGTTTACACATCCAATATATATATATAAAGTTGTAATAATTAACAGTCAAATAATCATATCACAATCAACTATTACAACTATGAGTCTAGCCTATCACTCATGCGTTGTACGAAAAGATTAATTCAAAAAAATCAATAATAATGAATAATAAAATATTGAAAAGATACATGTCATCGAATTTAAATAACAAAATCAATAAATATATAGTTTTGATTTAATATTTAACACGTTAAATTAATATTTTATTAATAATATATTAATAGTTACCTGCTTATGTACTCGATTAATGTTTTACTATATTTTAGTTTTAAATTATCTAACTTATTTAATATTATTAGTTAACAGTCTAATAATATATATGGGGCTTGTACATACCTGTATTTCTCGATACCCGTTCAGATAAAACATTTCATACTCATAAAAAAGTACCCTCCTGACGTACCATTTTAAAATTGATAGTTATAATTAAAGTATTAACTATTGATAGATTTGTAAATAAATGCACGTTAGACTTTTTAATATAAAAATTGGACCATATACGTGAGGCATCCTAAAAAGGAAAATGAGACCAAATAATAGGGATAGAGGTAGTAATTTTTTTTGGTTAGTTCATTTTCTTCTTATAGATTTCATGTCACTTTGTTCACAAAGTTTTTGCTAAAATTCATTGTTATCTTCGTCAAATTAAAATATCGATGTATGAATTCAAGACTGATAAAGAATTAATTATTATTTAACCCGTACGTTACACGGAGAGGTAAATTCCCAATGTTTCATATTAATAAAAATTTATTACATAAATTGCAACAAATAATAAATGGTTACAGTAATAATTACATCAAATGAAATAACAACGTGAATTCAATCGATATTCTACAGGCTTCACATCTATAGAGAAAAAACAAAAAATAAATTATTTGCATCCTCTACAAAAAACATATTAATAGTTACCGGTTATATACTCGATTGATTAGGGTTTTTCTGATGCACGTATGGGGAAGAAGATAGGATGTGAGAAACATTTATAATTGTTAAGAATGAGATGATTACTTGTTTCATTTTAATTTTGACCATTTTAGTATATTTGAAAAATTAGTGAGATTAATAATAGAATAGTGTCAATATGATTAACATTTAATTATATATATGGTTAATAATAATATTTTCTTTGAGTGTAATCAAGCGAGAATAATAATGTATAAATGAAAATTGTTAACAAATAAAAGAGTTGGTATAATGGTTTAAAAACATGTTACTCTTAACATGTAGGTCATGAGTTCAATTCTTCTCTATTACATTTATAACAATTTTTTATTAATAGTGACAGCCGGTGTGGTATGACATTATAAACAACTAGCTAATCTACTCGTGCAATTAACACACCACTTAGTATTATCCGATTATTATTAGAAAGAACGAAAATAAAAATAGAAAAGTAAATGAGATATCAACGACATTAGTTTGACATCATCATGACATCAGATTCCTAATTCTCTTAGGATGCCAGTTTTAGGTGGGAAAAATTAACCCACCACTTAGTATTATAAATATATATAGATATATAGATTATTATTAGGGTGAACAAAAATAAAAACAGAAAAATAAATGATACATCAACGACATCAGTTTGACGTCATCATGACATTAGATTCCTAATTCCATTAGGATGCCAGTTTTAAAGGGGAAAAATTAACACACTACTTGGTTAGTATTATAAATATATAGATTGTGTCAGCTAGAGCTTTAAGCGGTAAATATTTTCTAATTACGCTAGATGAAATGACAATTGTGCCAGACAAGATAATATTACATATATATATATATATTAGTTCCTTAACAGAAACTATCATTAGTTCTTTAGAAATTTTGGCTACGATGCCACTTCTAGAGCATTTGCAGCCCTCCTCTTCTTCTCCTTTTTTTTAACTCGAATAAATTCTCAATTTTTCTATTTTAAAAGAACATGTCCTATGCCAAGACTTTATATGGTTTATTAGAATCCTAATTAGTTTCCAAATCCTTGATTAAGAGTTCGATTCCCTTCCTCTATAATCTCTTTATAATATATAAAAAAAAAACAAAGAGAGCACCTCTTATTTTAAAGTTTAGACCATATCTTTAAATTTAAATAGTGTTCGGTAAAATATGATTGTGGAATCTACAAGTGTATGAGTCGAACAAGTAATAAATTAGAGAATGAGTCCGGGTTATTGTTCCCACAAGAAAAGATTTAGGTACTGAATATCCAACTCACGCTCTAGTTGAAACAATTGAAACTTTTCAGTTTGTTTTTGAAAAGCAAATAAATAAATAAAAGTAAAAACTAATAGAATGAGTAAGTAAATACGACTAAAGTAATTGTGAAAGTTTTTTCAAGAATTTATGAACTTGGGACTTACAACTTCACCACCGTTGATTCCCCTACCTACCCATTCATTAATTCAACAAAAATCAATCATAGTTAACGATTGAGTTTCACGTAATTAATCAACTTGTAACATCCTGAAAATTCCTATAAATTAAAGTAAACAACAAAATTGTTATTTTGAAAAAATTACTTGAATATCATTGTAAGATTTCTTGAAAATTAAAAGATTGGTATTCAATTGACGTTAAAGAAATAATTTGGTTCCTAATTGACATAAACTAAAGTGTAGTGACTTAATTGACATAAATCGAAGTTCGGCGGCTTAATTGAAGGATGAGACAAAGCACAAGGATTTCCCAGACAATTTCCGCCAAGTGTGCGGTATATGACGCGCCACGTGTCAAGATGTGATTGGCGGAACTCAAAATTTATTAAAAACAATTAAGTCTCAACTATTATAAAAAGGACCAACGGGTCCTCAAGGTTTCCAAATTCCCCAAGTCATCCAATTTCTCTCTTAAACCCCCAAAATTCGTCCAACATTGGGGATGGTGGAGAAACACCTATAGAAACCCACTAAAACACCTACTTCTCACTTGAAAAGGCCCTTAACCTTATATAGATAGATCATAACTCAAGAATAGCTTTAATTAAGAAATATCAAGGTTTTAAAGAAACTTTTTCACGTAGATTATTCAAGAAATATTTGAGGTGAATAACCGGTACCTTGATTCTCTTTCTTTTGCTCATCATATTTTCATAAGAGATGCATGAATTTTTAATGCATTGTTATGTAAAGAAATGATGGTTTAATGCATCGGTATCGCTAGTTAATGTTCTACCCGTTCTGAATTACTCTGTGAAACACGACCTTGCTATGTGATCTTGGTCATTCTGGCTAGGTGATAATCTCTGTGGCCTTGCTGTGTGGTCTTGGCCAATCTGAATCTTTGTGGCCTTGCTGTGTGGTCTTGGCGAATCTGAATCTTTGTGGCCTTACTGTGTGGTCTTGGCCAATCATGTGCGCACCACGGGTAGTAGTTTAACTAGTGATAGGGCCCTTTTGTGCATTCAATGACTTTGTGCATCCAAAGGCTTTGTGAAACACATGGCTTTTCTGAAAATGTGTTTTCTTATATGAGAGTCAATCAAGATATTTGGTTATTCACTGAGTACTTTGTACTCACTCCCTATCTTCTACAATCATGTAGGTATTGAATTTAGAGCTATATAGCCGGATCGTCCCGAAAGTAAAGGAGATATATGTATGTGATCGAGACTTCGGTGTGTGTGGCCGAGGTTTCGTTGTGGGTAGCCCATGGAACATTTAATCATCAGAGTGCGCAGCGAAAGCGCCTCGATATTTTAAACTGTATTTGTACCAAATTTTAATCGTGAAAGGCTTCCGCTACTGTATAAAAAAATCTGTCCGTGACAGTTGGTATCAGAGCATGATCCTCCGCCCTCACATACATGTATCGCTCCTATTTGGACGAATCCGTGCACCTAGAGGTATTAAAATCAATTATGTTAATTGATGATAAGTTAAATTTGACCTTGGTAATATTATACATTTGGCTTCTAAAAGTTTATCAATGAAAAAAAAATTTCTGCCACTGTGCGGCCGCACAGTGGAAAAAACCTGCGGCCGCCAGCCGCAAGCATTCCGCGGTGCAACCGCGGCCAACAGAAAGATTTTGGCCAGATTTTTGAAAAATTGCTGTCAAGTCCCTGATCTTTCTGAATGCGTCTAAATCAGTCTAAATGTTTATTCTATGTACTTTTAAGCCTTGAACTCTAACTTTTCTTATATTATTGATCTTTATATCATTTGAAAAGATTTCCTTTGGCTATTATACACCCAAATTGAACTTTGTTAGAAACTTAAATGCTTGACTTGTATAAATATATGGCACATGCTTTTGGAAATGTATTAAATTGATATTAATATAAGTGTTAGCTATACTGTTGAAGATAGTTACCACTACATTGTTTAAGCAAATTTCGAGGACGAAATTTATTTAAGGGGGTAGATTGTAACATCTTGAAAATTCCTATAAATTAAAGTAAGCAACAAAATTGTTATTTAGATCGGAATTACTTAAATATCATTGTAAGATTTCTTGAAAATTAAAAGATTGGTATTCAATTGACGTTAAAGAAAGAATTTGGTTCCTAATTGACATAAACTAAAGTGTAGTGACTTAATTGACATAAATCGAAGTTCGGCGGCTTAATTGAAGGATGAGACAAAGCACAAGGATTTCCCAGACAATTTCCGCCAAGTGTGCGGTATATGACGCGCCACGTGTCAAGATGTGATTGGCGGAACTCAAAATTTATTAAAAACAATTAAGTCTCAACTATTATAAAAAGGACCAACGGGTCCTCAAGGTTTCCAAATTCCCCAAGTCATCCAATTTCTCTCTTAAACCCCCAAAATTCGTCCAACATTGGGGATGGTGGAGAAACACCTATAGAAACCCACTAAAACACCTACTTCTCACTTGAAAA
>CAVNYN010212942.1:0-44081 GCA_963692815.1 Nyctanthes arbor-tristis
CCTAAATATGGTTTTTAGGCCTCCATCTTGGTTCCGTTGTGGGGAGGGGTTGGCTTCCCCTACCTTTTTGCTGATAATAACAAACTAGTATAAGAGGGTATAAACCGTATCTCTCAACAAACAAAAAACAAAGCTTTCCCATCTCTATATCTACAATAAATATGGAGATTTATTATAGCTATATCTAAAATAGAGATTGCATTTGGAGATGGGTTGGGGACACTATGATCCCTTGAGCCATCATTCAACAATCTCCTGCGAACATTCTAAGATACCAAAAATCTGTGTCACTTTGTTGAATAGCTTGAAAAACTACAAGCGTATCCATCTTCGGCGTAACAATGGATGGGAACCTGTCCTTGATCTAGCTTAAGGCTCCTGTGACTCCCATGATTTGAACAATTTGCAGCTTAAATTCTCCATGCTGAACCATTGATTGGGTAGCCAGCCACAAAGGAGGCATTTTCGTCTCAATTTATCATCCCCAATCCCACTTTCTTCTTGTCTCATATTTTAAGCTGATGACAACTAAGTCAAATACACAAATTAACATTTGAATGCATGGAACCATCTATACAAAAATCTATTTTGTATACTTCTATGTTTTCTTGACCTCTTGTAAGGAAAACACTGATAAAACAGATAACTTATCACAAACTAGAAAGTAACCCTTATATTCTAAGTCGATGACAACTAATTCAAATAAATCTACTATTAGAAACACAAAATATCAATATATTGCATCAAATCATATTGATACTGCTATCAATTAATGTCAACAACGTTACAACATATATACGGTAAGTATTTGCATGTGATCAAATTTATCTTTAATGCTTGATTCTCATTATAATTTTTACATCATAATTTCAATAACTACTCAAAATTATAACAGAAAATTTAGATTTTCATTTCATGCTCGTTTCAAACTCATAATTATTTTGAAGTCATTTGAAACACATAAGATGATGTGAACGAGTCCATTTTGTATTTTCTTTGTGCAAGGAGGTCCCTTTTTAGAAATTCCCAAATAAAGGCCGTGGTAGTAAAACCCACAATTACCCGTCCCGGTCTCTCCTCTCCTTTGAGTTTTCCTTCAACAGCCGCACTGCTTCTCTCTCTTCTCTCTCTCTCTCTCTCTCTCTCTCTCTCTCTGTGAATATGTATATGCCCGCCTTCATCGGCTCCTCCCTGCCCTCCACCGCCATCTCCGCCCTCTCCGCCGCGCTGTAGGGTTTTCCAGAGCTGGATTCTCTCTCTTCAACACTCCCCATCTCCCTACGCCGCTCTTTCACGGGTTTCGTTGATTAACACACCGCCCCCTCTCCTCCTTCGGAACCCCCGTTTTGAATCTGAGTCTATCCACCACTTTTTTCTACTCTTTTACTGTTTGTTTACAAGTGAAGGTTAAAAACGACAAGCTTTTTGAAATTAATCAAGCAGAAGTTCACTAGGGTTGTTTAGGGTTCATTTCCTGTTATGAGTTGCCCTCCAAAATCAGTTCGATTGGGGCAAGGCTGAAATATCAAGAAGAGTGGGAGGCGTCTTTTTTATGGCATTGGGAGATTTGATGGCGGCATCTCGCTTTTCGCAATCATCTGCAGCGGTGTCGAATCACCTTGTTGAGTTTTCAGCGAATGGGAACCACCTGGAGGAGGATGGAGATAGGAGCATGAACAGTAATAATAGCATTGGTAACACTAATGCTCGGGATTTGTCGGAGACAGCAAGCAGTAGCTATACTGTAATGACCACCACGACAAGTATGGCATACTTGCCACAGAACGTGGTGTTGTGTGAGCTCCGGCATGATGGCTTCGAGGAATGTGTGCCGTCAGGTCCATCAGACAGTGGGTTGGTCTCTAAATGGCGGCCTCGCGATCGAGTAAGTGATGATATTTTCACCGTCGTCAATTGATCTGTTCTCAAGCTAATATCTTGACCTTTCTACTCTTAGTTTTTGTATTTGTGAGGTTTTAAAAAAAATGCCTGAACCAAATTCCCCTATTTCCACATGTTGTAGTAATTTGTAGTTTAATATATTGTGGCAAAACTGTAATCTGAATGCGAATAATGTTTGTAATGCTTTTAACACTGGGAAAGAGTTTCGAAGAATTGTAAGGTATCGAGAACCCTTGCACATTATGGTGATAAAAGGCCTGGGAGATTTATGCATCTTAACTATTCGTTTAGCAAGAATGTCTCTCTGTAATAGAGGGTGAGATACAACTGGATGATCTATATTTAACTGTTTCCCTATCCTATCTCTCCATACATTTGATTTTAGGATGAGGACTTTCCTGTAAAGGAGTAAGCTTTTTGCTTGGACTGGGATCACTATATGTAAGGATTGGAGCTACTTAAGTTGAAACAATTGCAGGAGTGGTGGTAATTGACAGAAATGATATTCAGCTATATTTACTGGACGATTTAAAAGCATGGTCATAATTGTACTAATGAAAAGTGAGCTAGTAGTTTTTCAAGCAACTGAAATGGTTGTTATGATGCAGTGCTAACGTTATGTAGTGGGTTTAGCATGTTGAACTTCAGGTGGACTCTCTTGCATTCTAGAAGTTCTAGTATGAACTATATGGTGGATGAGATAATTGGTGATGGCAATACTCATCAATGTGATGCTAGAGTGTGGATGTGCTTCAAGATGATTTAGATAATAATGTCGGTCAACTAGCACTGGAAAATGCACTGTTATAGAGAGAACACTGCTTCTTTACATCCTTTATTTTCTACTTTAATCTTTCTATATCTAATGCCTTGATGAGTAAGAATCATTCTGGAGTCTCGATGTTATGTCATTCAATAAGACTGATCTTTTTCCTTTTTCTTTCTAGTTCTTTTTTCTTTCCATTGAATTAATGACATTGATAATAGCGATTACTATCCAGTGGTGGAGGAATGCAAATTCAATGCAAATTCTTGGTAATTATTGTGGGTATTAATAATCATGTTCCTAATTACACGTGCAGCATTCAATAGACTCATCACCCCTGTCACTTACAATCACAAGCCAGCATATGCATCCACAAGAGAGATCGGAAGATCGTGTATTTGATGATTCAGCAAGAGGGTCTTTCATTGAGATTGTGCCAATTGAGACATTTGAATGCCAAAAATAATCTTTTGCAATTTTATTTTGATAGAAGAGAAATAAATGTTCTTGAAAGTGGATAACATTGCCTTTTGGACAAGGATGGGAAACCATGTTTGAATTTGGATCAATTTATTTTATTTAGCTTGACTGGAAGACATTTGCTTAACTAGCTGGGCGGTTCCATTTGGCTTCTGTATTTTTTCTCTATTAAAGGAGAAGGCTAGTGGGGGATTTTGGTCTATCGAAGTTTTGGTACTTGTAATGAGAAGGTTAATGAAGTGACTAGAAATTTTGTGATATTTTTGGAGGATCGCTGTTGTGATTAAGATGGATGGTTTCGTTTATCTGTATTCCCTTTCCCTTTCTGTCCTACCATTGTGACCCCCAACACCTTCAAATTCTTGCGGTATGTGCATTTTGGAAGGATGGGTCACACTTCTCCTTCTTCCCCTTTTCTTCTAAGTTCTTGCTTCCTTTTAATCATCCTAGAAAAAGAGATGTAGGTTCCTATCTATGCCCCGGTTCTCTCTCCTCCAATCCTCCCATTGATCCATGCACCCATATGTATATAACTTATCCTGGCGTACCTAATTCTATATAAAGAATCTTGCACATAAGCTATTTGCCAATTAAAGCTTTTAAGAAGGGGATGAACGGATGATCTTTGAACTTTGCGAGCCCGGGGATGGACCAAAACAGGCCTTTTCTTGCATATGGTGCCTTATGTCTTATCCACTTATAACCTGAAGGTCCTTTAAATAAAGGGTGCATAGATATTTAACCCGATTTCAAGATAGATCTTGTATGCCATGTGTGGCTGATTCTATGGCGTGAAAGCAAGCACTGATTGGAAAAGAAATTTTATCAATCCAAGATAAGTTACAAATTAGATGGTTAGATTATGACGTTAATATTTGTACTGGAGAAACTTCTCTACAGCATGGTGTGTTCATTGTGTTTATTTTCTCCACATTTTAAATGACTACTACATGCTAATCGAGCTGATTTTCCATTATTGTAAATGATCTGGTGACTGAATTATGGCTTTGTTCATGATCACATTGAAACATTTTATGTCTTCAACTGCACTTGTGTGTATGGCTAAGTTGTGCTTGATTTCAGTTTTATGTCCTCAGAAAATTATGAGATTAGTCATTTATATGTACTTGTTCGCCTCAACTTCCTACATTTATTGCAGATGAAGACTGGATGTGTTGCTCTTGTCTTATGTTTGAACACTAGTGTTGATCCTCCTGATGTGATAAAGATATCTCCTTGTGCCAGAATGGAGTGCTGGATTGGTACACACATCATCTTGCTTTTCTTTCATTAATAGAATTTCTATCGACAAAAGTTACTTCATTATTAGTAAGTCCTTTTTGCTTGATCAGCAATGCCTTTTGAAACTTCCCATTGAAGTTCTATTAAATTCTTCTGTAATTCTGCAATGTTACTCTCTAACTATCAAGTTTCAGATGATATCTTTTTGTTGTTCACGGATGCACTCGTGTCATGATATGTGCACTTTTTGGCGCATTATATGGGACATGCTGATTACATGCTTAAGTGGGAAATAATTCTTGACATCGTCAATTCGTCATTTTAAGCTAATAAACTCGTAGGGAAGAATGTTAAAAACTGGTAAACCTGCTTCTATCTTGATCTTCCTGGTAACTCAGTAAGAATTTAAGTTTATTTCCAATTTCTCTGGACATTTGTTTAGTGATCAGTTGTTTTACTACCTAAGTAATTTCAAGACCACACAAATTCAATGGTTTTTCTAAGTCAGTTTTTATGGAACTCAACTGCTACAATTTGAATATCAGAATTTTATGGACAACATTGTTAGTTTGCTATGTTTTTGCTGACCATCTCTGTCAGTTGGTACCTTCTTAATGTAGGAGTTCCCATCTTCATGTGCTTGTTTCTTGTAGTTGTTTCTAGCATGCTGATCTGCCCGTTGAAACATATTTCTGGAATGATACGTTAATCATATAATAGCGACAAGGATGAAAGTGGTGACTCTATAGTAATGTATGCCGTGAGAGGCATACTCTTTAAAGTTTAAACATTATGGCTTCGTTCTTTGTAGCTGTTTTTTTAGCTTTTTGGTTGGAGGGAGATTTTTGTTTGAAACGTGTAGTGAAAAAGCGGGAGAGGTTATAGGAAAATGGGAAAAATTATTGTTTATAGAGATGTGGTTGGTATAAGTTTGATTTGTTGACAATTTTTTGGGGAAAAAGTAGCCCTAGAGAACAGGCTCTATCCTCATGAAACTTCAGATACTGTAATTGATTGCTGAACTTGGTCATTCTTCCCCGTATAAATGCATTTTGTTCTTTCTTTTTTGAGACAACTTAAACACATCATCAATTGTTCGTGTTTTTTGCTTGTGCAGATCCGTTTTCAATGCCACCCCAAAAGGCAATTGAAACAATTGGAAGAACATTGAACCAACAGTATGAGAGATGGCAGCCCAGGGTAAGAAAAATATCTTCTCTTAAAACACGTCAATGATTGATTTCTTTTTCTACCTGTGTATTCTAAGAGCTAGTGAAACAGAGGATCTAAACTCTCAGTAACAACTAGAAGTCAAAGATTCATAAAACATGGTTGATAAATGGCAGGCGCGTTATAAGATTTCATTAGATCCCACCGTTGATGAAGTCAAGAAACTCTGTACAACATGTCGCAAATATGCGAAATCTGAGAGAGTTCTGTTTCACTATAATGGACATGGCGTACCAAAGCCAACTGCCAATGGTGAAATCTGGCTATTTAATAAGGTTGATTTCTTTCACTCTTAATTTCTCTTTTGCTCGCCTGTTCTGGTACACTTTCCTCTTACTCTCGTTGAGCTTTTTGATGTAGAGTTATACTCAATACATACCTCTCCCAATCAGTGATTTGGATTCCTGGTTGAAGACACCCTCAATATATGTTTTTGACTGCTCTGCTGCTGGGATGATTGTTAATGCCTTTGTTGAGGTAGGAAATAGTATAGTTGTGGAACAGAAGTGGTTATATAATTCTGTATCTTAACTTTATGTTTGTCTTGTGTGGTCACAGCTACAGGACTGGACTGCATCAAGTTCTGGGCCTTCTGCAAGAGATTGTATTTTGCTGGCAGCCTGTGAAGCTCATGAGATACTTCCTCAGAGTGCTGAATTTCCAGCAGATGTATTTACTTCTTGCCTGACAACACCCATCAAAATGGCCTTAAGATGGTGACTTATTTCTCCTAACCTTTCTCAGGACTGCCATGGCTGTTGTTTTTAACTTCATGCTATTAATTTTGTCTATAAGCCTCTAAAGTGGTTGGTGCTAGTATGATTCTTGTAGCTGGTGAAGTATAGAACTTTTTATTTTCTTTCCTTGGGGCTTTTCCTATAAATGCATTCCCCCACCTTTTTGTAGCTATCATGCCCCCTTGTAGCTATCATGCCCCGTTTGGTCTGACACATCACCGCTATTAAATTCTTCCCAAGAGTTTTAAGTTGAAATGTTGAAGAGATGTAGAAAGGTTCATTCCTTTCTAAAAGGAAGAATATTCAATTTCCAAATAGAGGCAACAAACATATTTTTGCCAGCTTTCTGCTATTTTAATGCATAGATTTTTTAACATTATAAACATAAATAACTTCTTTTTCCCCCTCTGTAAACTTCCTTTAACGCCTTGTTCTTTGTAGCTAGTATTTTAGCTTTTTTCTTATGATTATGAAAAGAGATTATTGTTTGAAATGTGTGATGGAAAAGTGGAGAGAGATTCTAGGGAATTGTGAAAAAATAAGTTGTAGAAAACAAGGCCTAATTTTAGCATTGCCACCAACTATTCTTTACCTTTTCAGCTTGTTGCCTAGTGTCTCAATGTATATGTATATATTTTCAGTTGCTTTAAATCGGAGATGATTCTAAGCAGATTAGTGTCTTTTAGAATGTTCTATGAAATCTACATGATTATAGCATTTGAGTCATGATGGTCCAGTAGCTTCACTCACTAGCATCTGACCTTAAAGATTTGAATTATTTTCTCCATCTATGCTTTCCCTTTCTGTTGCTTGGCAATTAATGCTCATCGTGGATGTTTACCCTCAAAATTTGATACTCTGGTTATTTGATTCTTGTTTTATCTGTATTTGTCCTTCGTATCTCTTTTATTATTGATTATTGATTATTATACCTTTCTTATTTGGGCCTTTTTGTTTGTTTTTATCTTGTTTTGCTCGTTAACAGATATTTGCTTCTAACCACTGAATTAATGGATTCCAGGTTCTGCACTCGCTCGTTGCTTCATGAGTCCATTGATTACTCATTAATAGATAAAATTCCAGGCCGTCAAACAGATCGAAAAACCCTTCTCGGGGAGTTGAACTGGATTTTCACAGCAGTGACTGACACAATTGCCTGGAATGTTCTCCCACACGGTGAATAGCAGTTGCGCCTTGCAGCTTCTTTGTCCTGTATCTTTATCTGATACTAAGCAAAAGTGAAATTTCTACTCTGCAGATTTGTTTCAGAGGTTGTTCAGACAAGATCTATTAGTTGCTAGTCTGTTCAGAAACTTTTTGCTAGCAGAAAGAATAATGCGTTCTGCAAACTGTTCCCCAATTTCATATCCAGTGTTGCCTCCTACTCATCAGCATCACATGTGGTAATGTTTAGAAATGCTTTCTCCTTGTACATTTGAAAATACCGAAGCTTACATTTTTTGATATCTTAATGTGGGTTGACGACCACCCTGTTAACTTGCATTAAATAATAAAGGATACTAGGTGAGTACTGTTTTTTATACGTTGGACTTGTCATTTCCGGGGCACTTAACATGATCATCAACACTACTGGTCATAAGTAGCATTATTTGTTGGATATTTGTTAACCTGTTCCTTAATTCCCCACTTTATGCACCACAGGGATGCGTGGGACATGGCTGCTGAAATCTGCCTTTCTCAGCTTCCAACTTTGGTGGAGGATCCTAATGCAGAATTCCAGGTCTGTCTTTGACTTATTTTTGTCGACTTCACTTGTGTATTATAAGAGGGTGAAGATGGTAACACTTACAGATAAAAACTTCTATAATTCTCTTAATATCTGTAGCTTTGATGTTTTTATCTTATTAGTAAATATTTCTCCCTTAGTGGTCATTGGATGCTTTTTCTTTTCAGCCAAGTCCATTCTTTACGGAGCAGTTGACAGCATTTGAGGTGTGGCTTGATCATGGATCAGAGGAAAAAAAACCACCTGAGCAGTTGCCAATAGTTCTTCAGGTAAGGTTTATTCTGTGGTTACAGTCATTGTGGGACATTGATTTCCAAGTTCCTAGATAATGTTAATTCCTAGTATATTGCAACATAATATTCATTCAATTGTTTTGGTGAAAAGCCATGTCATAATCTGTGGGCATCACATGCCTTTTGCAAGCATTATGATGGAACTTTCATAATAAATGAGTCGAGTGAGTGACTGAATTTTTTAGCTTCCTTCAACTTTTTTGGGTATTCGCTCTTCAAGATGATATATGGGTTTAAATGCGATCACTTAAAAAATATTTTATACAGAATCAGGTTGAATTATGTGTTGTGGGTAATACTTTGTCTATTTCTCAAGTCTTTATGTGAGCTGCTAAGTTTTTGTCACGCTAGTTACTTTCTTCCTCTGAGTGCTTGAAGATCTCCTGCATGAAGAACTTTGAACAATCTGAATATCAATTTCCTCTTTAGTAAACTTTCTAATAGCAAGTTAGATCAGTTGATTTTCCACTGTTCGGGTTGATTAAGGAAGGCTTTATCATCTGTATGATTGTGGAAGTGATGAAGGGAAGTTTATCTTAGGCTGTGTGGAAATGCTTTTTCAATAATCAACTTTTTTCCATGTTCATTCTCTACTCATTCTCTAAAAAATTATTTTCACATTTCTCATACTACTTCCTAACCACGCATTCTTCAAACAAATTACTTTTCACAAAATCAATTCTCCAAAAATCAAAGCCATACACCTCAATATAAAGAAACTGTCTCCTTGTACTGAGGTTTACCACTGTCTTCATTTACTATTCTACTTTCTCCACTTTCTTCTTCATGAGCTTATCCTGTGGAATTGCGGTCTCGATACTATAATTTTTTTACATGATACATGAGGTGTTGATCTCTATACTGTATATATTTTGTTCATGTGATGTGTTCAATTTGTACCTTTTCCCTTCAGGTGTTACTTAGCCAATGCCATAGATTTCGTGCTCTGGTACTTCTTGGTAGATTTCTCGACATGGGTCCTTGGGCTGTGGATCTGGTACTTATTCTATTACTTCTTGGTTCCTCTATTATCGAATTTCCTGTTAAATAGTTGACTTTAACGTTAAATCTTAGCATATTTACATCATTATTTATTTCCCCATCTCAGGCCTTATCAGTTGGGATATTTCCTTATGTTCTAAAGCTTTTGCAAACTACCACTCCAGAGCTGCGACAAATACTTGTCTTTATTTGGACGAAGATCCTTGCTCTTGATAAGGTAAAGTCAGAATTATATTTTTATATCACGCAACAGATTATCATTTTATCATGCAATAGATTATCAATTGATCCATGCGATATTGTTATTGTTTATACACGTGGATTTAAGTAGTTTCTTATAGTTTATGTGCCTACATAGTTTTGCTTATTTATGTGTTTTTCCTTCAGAACTAAAAAAGTGATGAACCTTGAATTCTTTCTTGTGAATAAAAGTCTTGTCAGGTTGATCTTGTGAAGGATGGTGGCCATACATACTTCATTAGGTTTCTTGATAGTGTAGAAGCATATCCAGAGCAGCGTGCAATGGCTGCGTTTGTTTTGGCAGTAATTGTAGATGGTCACAGGCGGGGGCAGGATGCCTGTGTTGAAGCTGGCCTAGTACATGTCTGTCTGAAGCATCTTCAGGGTTCAGCTCCTAACGAGGCACAAACTGAGCCTCTGTTTCTTCAATGGCTATGCTTATGCCTGGGGAAAATGTGGGAGGATTTTTCAGAGGCACAAATAATAGGTCTGCAGGCAGAGGCCCCTACTATTCTTTCATCTCTACTATCTGAGCCCCAACCAGAGGTGTGTCTCCTTTCATTGTTGAACATTCAAAATGAGTGAAAACACTTATTTGGTTGACGAACAAAGTTCTTTCAAGTTATTCACTGCAGATGTACGATTAACCATGATTTTACTTGTCATTGATGTACATATTTTAACCACGAAAGCGTGTTTCTTAAGGTCCGGGCTGCAGCTGTTTTTGCTCTGGGCACTGTACTTGATTTTGGGTTCCACACGTCTAGGGATGGTCTTGTTGATGAAGATTGTGATGATGATGAAAAAGTTAGGGTTGAAGTTGGTGTTATTAAGAGCCTCCTAAATGTTGTTTCTGATGGAAGTCCTTCGGTACGGGCCGAAGTTGCTGTAGGTATGTGCAGTATTTTAATCGCCTGGTGGTTAATGCCGTTTCTTTTTTCTGACAGCGAAGCTAGTTTTCTTGTTAATTCAAATTCATTAATTTGCTGCAAACTAAGTGGGATCAACATTTTTGCTATCTTCAGCTCTTTCGCGTTTTGCCTTTGGCCACAACAAGCACCTCAAGTCAGTTGCTGCGGCATACTGGAAACCCCAGTCTGGTTCTGTACTCACTTCCTTACCTTCTTTTGCCATAAAGAGTTCTGGGAGTGGTTATTCAACTCCGACACACACCATCCCTCATGGGAATATACCGTCTTCAGTTGCTCCTTTGTTGAGAGTCGGGAATGACAGTCAGTCAGCAGCTCGTGATGCAAGAGTCTCTACCAGCAGTCCGCTTGCTTCTGCTGGAATGATGCATGGGTCTCCACTTTCTGACAATTCATCTCAGCATTCTGATTCTGGCATGCTAAATGACTGCATCAACAATGGAATTGTTAATCATACCAGGTCTAGACCACTAGACACTGCATTGTATTCACAGTGTGTACTGGCCATGTGTAGTCTGGCAAAGGATCCATCCCCACGTGTTTCAAGCCTTGGGCGGAGGGTATTATCTACCATTGGCATTGAGCAAGTTGTTGCGAAATCCGCAAAGCCTGCTAGTAGAAGTGTTCGACATGGTGAATCAACTACTAATCCAAATGCTAATCTAGCCGGACTAGCTCGTTCCTCATCTTGGTTTGAACTGAATGGAGGTAAGTAATTGATCTTGGAAGCCCACTGCATCTTCTAGAATGATTGTTTCCGCATGGTTGAGATCTGATTTGGTAATAGAGACCTCGACATGAATGGAGATTCTAGCTGAACATAATTTAATCCGGATTGAGAGTCATTATGCTTTTTTTATTCCTTCTGATTTGATTCACTTTTTGTCTTCCACTTAATTTCGCAGGAAATTTGCCGTTAACATTTAGAACACCTCCAGTCAGTCCTCCGAGATCAAATTATTTGACGGGAATTAGAAGAGTTTGCTCCCTTGAATTCAGGCCACATCTAATGAATTCTCCCGACTCTGGGTTAGCTGATCCACTTTTAGGTTCTGCAGGACCATCTGGAGTCTCGGAACGAAGTTTTCTTCCTCAATCAACCATATATAATTGGAGTTGTGGTCACTTTTCAAAGCCACTTCTCACTGCAGTGGATGACAGCGAAGATATAATTGCTAGAAGAGAACAAAGAGAAAAACTAGCGCTGGACCATATAGTGAAATGTCAACACTCTTGTGAGTCAATATAACTGGTAGATGTCAACCCCCACCCCACGCCACCACCAACTCACCCCAATAAATAGAAGTATATGAATAATCATCTATACAGCCCAAGGAAATTGAAAATATCCTTTTATCATGCGTATAAAACATATATTTGAGTTGGTCAGATGTTAATTGACACGTGTTTCTCTTTATATCAGCTGTGAGCAAACTTCATAATCAAATTGCCAGTTGGGACACAAAATTTGAGACTGGCACTAGGACTGCATTGCTGCAGCCATTCTCACCTGTTGTGATTGCATCAGATGAGAATGAAAGAATCAGGTGGGTGATTCCAGTGTATTGTCTTCCTCATGAACTTGCATTACTAATAATATTTTCGTGTTTGTAATCTCTCTCTCTCTCTCTCTCTCTCTCAAGTTTTGTTGGAGTAGAGCTCCATATAATTGCGATCTGGGGTTTACGTGAGAACATTGCTTCACCAGTTGACTTGTAATTTTGAATTTATGGCGTGGGTTGATGTTGTATGATTTGCATAGCAAAGTAGATGATATAGAAGCCAAACCTTTCTAACAAGACTTGTTAATTACTACATTCATGTGGTGCTTTCCCCATATAACATGCAATGTTAGGATGATGCTGACAAGACTTTACTGTGTATTTATGATTATATGCTCATGATATTGCTACTTTTCCCTTTTGCATCTCATCTGTAAGTTGGTTGGGTGAAGCTTGGCTTCTGTTGTAGGGGGATTGGTTTAGAATTTCTCACTATTTTGTTTAAGATGACTTGCTGTCAATGGGCCAGAATCTCTTTATATGGTGAATCTTTAGTTATGTCATCTACTTTTCTTGTAATTCTCGTACTAGTCACAGTGCTTCCTCAGGTCTGATGAAATTCACTAAATAGGTTTTATCTTGTTCTTTGATATTTTATATGATATGATGTAACAATTTTATGGTGTCTTTTCTGTCAGGGTGTGGAATTACGAGGAAGCTACTCTGCTTAATAGCTTTGATAACCATGATTTCCCCGACAAAGGAGTTTCAAAATTATGTCTTGTAAATGAGCTTGATGAAAGTTTGCTTCTTGTCGCTTCAAGTAAGCTTCTTGGTGTTTTATTATTTATCTTGGAAGACGTGTGAATGTAATGCTGGTGTTTAATTTTTACTGGAATTCTTATTTGTTCTTATTTTGATATAGATGATGGAAATGTTCGCGTCTGGAAAGAATATGCTTCTAAAGAACAACAGAAACTAGTTTCCGCGTTCCCTTCTATTCAGGGTCATAGACCTGGGGTACGCAGTGTGAATGCTGTTGTGGATTGGCAGCAGCAGTCTGGATATCTTGTACGTCTCTGCACTGTTCGCCAGTTAACATAAATGATTCCAATTTACATATAAGTTAATTTAATTAAAACATTTTCTTAATATTCTTATTATGCTGCCAAACTAGTTTGCTTCTGGGGAGATTTCATCTATTATGGCTTGGGATCTGGATAAAGAGCAACTTGTAAATACCATTCCATCAAACTCAGAGTGCAGTATCTCAGCATTGGTGGGTTTCAATCATCACTTGAATTAAATGTTATTAGCCACACTTGTTTGGTTTATTTGTATACATATCTTTGCCAAAATGTGAGTGGTGTTAGACTTCTACATTAGCCATATTTCTCAGTTGACTAGTCTTGTCCAATTTATACATGTCAACATTTACAGGTTTTCATTCATCCCTGCTGATAAATTATATGTTCATCTCCCTCCCTAATTTATTTTTGTGCAGCATTGTAGTGTAGAAAATGGTATCAACCTTTGATATGGTCTAGAAAAACTAATTGACGCCTGCCGCATAGTTAGGCCGACAAAAAATTGTCTTAAGGCGCTGACTGTGATGCAGTTTTTGAAGCTATGCGCCTCAGTTTAGTGAGGCGTGGGCTTCAAGAACTACCGCAAAGGCTTGCGAGATGTCAATCATTAATCCTTCATGCTTGTATATGAGATATCAAACTTTAATCCTCCGTGCTTGTATAATATGCTTAGGTGTGTGTCCGCAAAATAACTGACCCACTGGAACATTGATTTGTTTATTATTATTATTATTAATTATTATTATTTTTTAAATAAACTTAGACACACTTCAAGGGTAATTCACTGGCCACCAAGTAAAGGCAGCCTTCCCTTTTTTTTCTTGGACTTTATTTTTTCATCATAAATTTTGAGTACTGTTAGTTTTTCCTTGCTTATTTTCATTTTATTAAATTTTTTTAGCGTTTTTAGTTGGTGATGAGGCACAGTTCTTGCTTCTCAAAAGAAAACTCCTTACCCCAATTATGCCTTGTTAAACAATTGTTCCTCTAGGTTCTCTTTACAATTTTTACCTTCTCTGATGATACTTTATTAATCTTTACATGCATCTTGCTCCTCTGATGGCACATCCTGAATGATTTTGACAAATTATTTGCATGTTCCGCAGTCTGCTTCTCAAGTTCATGGAGGTCAATTTGCTGCTGGCTATGTGGATGGATATGTCAGATTATTCGACATTCGCACACCTGAAATGTAAGAACTTGTGCTAGTCAGTAGTAACATTACACAGTGGTGCCACTGAGCAACACCATTGATACCTCACCATGCACTAACAGGCCTTTTTCCATGGTCATGGCAACGGATATTTCAAATTGATCATCTAGCATATATTTATCTAGTATCTGAAGACTTGCTGAAATATTTATTATTTGCAACTTTCTTACATATGTTTTTTTATGTGACATTTAGGATTGTTAGTGCCACTAGACTACACACTCAACGAGTAGAAAGAGTTGTGGGGATTGGCTTTCAACCTGGACTTGAACCAGCAAAGGTCAGTAATCCCTGGCCTTGCCTACCTGTCACCCCCTTACCACTGGCATTGAGTTCATGGAACATGGTGTTATCTGGCATGCTGCTGTACTTGGGTCTTATTTTTCTTTCAGTGAAAATTGATGACATCTTGTCACATACTACTTACCAGATTGGGGGAGATTTTTTATTCCCATGTATAGTATATTTCTGTTGCTTTTTTCTTGTATGGATCTAATCAAATTTGGTATGGCTTTATTTCTGATGCACCTTGGATCTTCTGTTTTAATCCTATTAACCAGGTTGTGAGTGCATCGCCTGCTGGTGATATCCAGTTTCTTGATTTAAGACGTGGGAAAGATGCATACCTTACAATAGATGCTCATCGAGGATCTCTTACAGCTTTAGCTGTTCATCGACATGCACCCCTCATTGCCAGTGGCTCGGCCAAGCAACTGATCAAAGTCTTCAATCTTGAGGGCGAGCAGTTAGGCACAATTCGTTATTACCCCACATTCATGGCCCAAAAGATTGGATCAGTTAGCTGTCTTACATTCCATCCCTACCAAGTATTGCTTGCTGCTGGAGCTGCTGATGCCTGCGTTTCAATCTATGCAGATGAAATCTCTCCGCCTAGATAATGATGCACACAAAATCTTGAGTTGAAGCTTTGGCAAAGTTGAACAGCCGTAGATACACAATCAGCATTTGGAAGGGATACATTTGAAGTTCCTTTTTGAAGGTGTACAATATATTTATTCTGCCTCCTCTTTACATATCAGTCAACAGAGAGAACAATCAACAAATTCCTTGGGAGGCTTTGGAAAATAAACTGTTTTATAGGTGAGGAAAGCTGTAAATATCCTTCTTATTCTTTTTGCTTTTGGTTTAGTGTGCTACTTCATTTCTCCTCTTTTGCTTTTCCACCCCTCCAGTCCCTTGTTCAATTTGTACAGATCAAATTCTCATGCGTTTATGTAATTTGATTATTATTGTTAGCTAGCAGCATGAAGTTCCCTTTCCGATGGCTCTTCCACCTGTGTTTTTATAGTTCAACCTGATTCTCCAGGGAGGATCAACTAGAATCTGTACATTGATCTTGATTCTGGTTGTGATGAGTTACATTTGTTTCATTGCCGCATGTAAGGTTCCAAAAGCATTAAGTTGTCATAAAGCTCCTCAAAGACTTCAGAGTAAACCATGAACATATGATCTACAATACAATTTCATGACTTCTGAGTGCAAGGTTCAGACATTATCTTAAACATGTACATAATATTGAACGATAGGTTTGCTAATCTGAAATGCCCACCGGCCGAAGCAATTTCCAATCATTAAACCTGTTCTTACAACAAATTTGGCTTGTATGCTGCCTAAACATGAAAATCACGATATATCCACTAATTGTTCCACTGGATGATCTGATTTTTGTGACACAGGTGCGCTTATTTGACACTGGCAGAGCAGCGCAAGACCATAATCAAATTCAAATCAACCTAACACCTAGCTCGAGTTAACTCAATATTCCTCTAGAACACAACCCAAAAATAAAGGTCACAGATGTACACCATATATAGACAGTATCTTTCCAACTGGCCCGCATTCACCTGATCCTGAATAAACCGAGTAATTCTCACTTTCTTCCTCCAACCATACCCTGGCTGCTGTTTCCAGACAAGCTGGAAGATGGATTATTTGGCTTAAATCTTCCATCTGCACCACCAAAGACATTAAGATCTTCAAATAGTCTGTATGACGGGATGAAGGGCTTCTGTCCAGCAGGAACAGTGGATCGAGGACTTAAGTTGAACTGTGTATCTCCATTAATGGACACATAGCTTTCTTTGGCAGTGAATGAATTAACATGTTGCAAAGATTTAGTCTCTTGTGAAGGCAATGAAGACGACAATGATGTCGGAGTTGAATGTGTGTAAGAAGGTCTCGATGTTGAATTTGGATTGCTAAAATAACCAGGTGTTGGTGCCCATGGTGGAGGCGGATAGCCAGCTGAGTACTGAGGAAGTAGTGGTTGAGAACGAGGTTCTAGCTGATTCTGAGGTCGACCAAAGAACTGAGGCTGAGATTGTGATTGTGGTTGTGGTGCCACTGGCGCATACTGAGACGATGGTCGAGGATGAGGTTCAGGCTGAGATGGGAATTGCGGCTGAGACTGAAGGGCGGGCTGAGGCTGTGGTTGAGCCCAGGGAGCTATGTAACTGCTGAAAGCTGGAGTCGGGTTCCCATGATAACCACCCTCTGAAGAAAAGGGAATCCTTTCAGCTGCTGACGGAAAAGGATGAGATACATCGGGGGTCTGCTGCGAAGTTTGTTCAGTTGATACAGTGATTGGAACTAATGCACTGCTCAGGAGGTCTATGAAATCCAACTCTTTTGAGGTTTGAACTTGTGCAGGAGGATCAACTGGAACTAATGCATTGCTCATGACAGCAGTTGAGGATGTCTCCGGTGGTCCTGCACTGTGGTTTGTATTCATTGTGGTGGAACCTTCATCATTTCCCGCGGATGTGCTCTGAGAAGAATTATTGCGAGTTTTTGAATGCCTGCATCAAAACAGCACAAACTATTTAATATCAAATATAATAACTAATTAATAAATGAAAACGACCTAATTCAAGAGTGCCAAAAGAAAAAAAAAAAACTAACTCAAGGAAGACAACAGAACGTGACATCTAGAATACAAAAGATCTTGAGACGTGAGGGTCTAATGAATGCAACATTTTCTTTAATTATCTTCTAGAATCCTATCGTTTTGCTTTTGCCAGAGCAGTTTAGTGAATCACAAGATCTACCGCAGCAACTGATAATCCCGACAGTCAGCTACATGACAATGACCATTAAAAGATAATAATTCTGAGTATACTTTTTTCTTATTAGAGATTGTATGCAAGGAGATTGTAATGTTCTTTTAGAGACAGAAATGGACCTTCTAGCCAACAGTGCAAAGTCATCTTCCTCTTCCTCTTCATCATCAACCAGAATGCCATTCACAAGAACTGGTGCAGAAACATTTGGCGTTGAACTTGGTTTGCTGACTTCTTTAGGTCCAAGACTAGTACCATGTATCCCAGCTGATTGAGGGATGATATTTGATCCTTGAGGTGGTAGTGGTGAACCAGAAGCTATTGCGTCATGTTTTGACAGTACAGTCTGCAGCCTATCATTCAGCTCAAGTCCCTGGCAAAGAAGTTCTTCATCCCTGGTACAAAAGCAAATTCATGTAAAGGAATAAAAAAAGGTATCCACACGTCACAATGATCATGAGAAAAATTTGTTGAGGAAAATGTTGTCAACTGTACCAAACTTCAAATACAAACAATTTAACTCGTAGGCACAGTTAGACATTATCCTGCAATTCTATTCAGCATTTATTTTTATGTAGTCATAATGGCATCACATTCCATTGGTCAAAGTCTGATAGTGAACAGAAGAAAAATTAAGAAATGGAAAGAATTAATTGGTCATGCTGAAAAATGGCTTGCAAAAATGACCACTTCAGATAGTAAAACGTCAACTGTGCTCTTTAACTAAACAAAATTTACTATTGTTTACCAACTCAAATCTGAAACCTAAATTCTGCTACCACCACAAGTTGCTTCATTCATAGTGCTGCATACTGTGATATGCAGTGCTCAAAGAGGTCAATGCTTTGCACCTTGGAGGTTCAGCTACCTCACCATGGAGTCAATCCTTCCTTATTGGTCCATTGTCTTCTTATTGGTTTTATTCGTTTAGCAAAGGAGCCAATGCCAGAAGTATTTGACAGCTTAAAATTCAAAGAAGGAATCAATGAACACCGAAGTAGACAAAATGCTGAAGAATTTAGGTCCAAACAAACTAGAGGAGAAGGCAATTTCTTCTACATTTTGATTTCATCTGTGTTTCTTTAGCTAATTTTGATCAAAAATAAAATGACACATTTTGCAGCACTACTCCTTCACAGGACAGCAGACTCCTCAAATTGAGCTCTATGTGGATCGCAGGACCTTGAAGGTGTCTGCCACCACCACAGATAGAACTAGAGTTAGGTTTAGGGTTTGGATGGGGACGGCGATGGCGGTGGCGGTGCATTTGTAAGTGAAAGAAGATATTAGTTCGAAAATCTTGAACAGAATGCAGGGGGCGGGGGTGCACGCGAGCGTCTAAAGGGGCATTTCTACACAAATTCTCAAAGGTGATTATTTTTGCAAATGTCACATTAAAATGTGCCATTTTTTTTGCAATTTCCTCAGAAGAAAATTACCCGGTTGTTGTCAGCATCTGCATTAACTTCCTTTGGTTTGAACGGCACCGTTCAACAAGGTCAACAATCACTTCATCTTTAACAGCCTATAAAGAAAAATTAAATAACATTCAGGAATATTGCTGCTATTTCAATTTATGGCGTACTACAAGTTGGAACTCCATGTACCGAGCGATCACTTGGATCTACGGCTTCCAGCATATCGGCCAAGAGATCTAGAACATCCCGCATCGCACTTAAACTCGATAAACTACAAGAAAGTAAAAGAAGGCATTACTGGTAAACAAAGCAGAAAAAGAGATATATTCTAGAAACTGAGAACTCAGCAAACAACATGCATATGCGATAAACAATGCTGGCTGGGACTGGATGGGACAAAGGAAAAGATTTTAAAACCGTTGAATAAAGCTCAGTGTTATCTATCCTCCTAACCTTAGAGTTTCCACTTCTGCTGCCATGGCTTCATCGAGTCTTGTTGTAGAACTACTTGGCATTCCATAGCTTGGTTGGGGATGCCTCGATATTGGATCAGTAACAGGTGGTGTGAATATTGGAGCTGTAACTGGTGAACGCTGAGGAAACTGTATACCTGAGCGCTGGAATAATCCAATTTTCAGCAGTCATACAACAGAAACTTTCTAACAGAATCAGAGGTTTTCAACATGATAAGGGAAAATCAAGATTCATTTTTTAAAATTGTCCGAGTTCAGATGGAAGTGAAACCAAGTCCCAAGACATATTGATGGTAAACAATTAAACCTGATTGCTGTTATGCGGTAAAAACTATCTCATGACGAAAACCAGAGAAAGAAAACAAACGGCTAGCTAAATCCAATGGCCCTATATGGGAATTGAACACAATTGATAATACATCACCAAATATGTATAGAAATGTAGCCAAACAGAATCCTCCTGTGTTATATCAACCATTGAATATACGGAGGTCGGGGAGTAACTTACCCTCAGGTCCTCATAAGCAATGAAATATTGAGGATATCTTCCACCAGATCCACCAAATGCCTCTCGCCAAGTGTCAATCAGCATGAGAATTTTATCTCTCACGTGCATATCTGTCTGCAAAAGCATCCAACATTTTTCTATCATTACCAGAATCTTAACAAGTTTTAGAAAATTGCACATGCAAATGGAAGTAGACAGAATTACAACTACATGAGAAGAACCTGAATTAAGTCAAAAGCCAAGATGTATGAAAGGTACACAGGCCAAAAAAGAGACTAAAACAGCAGGAAGTAGCTGAGCTGCAGCAAAGGCTACAACACATCCGATATAGCACATTTGCAGATTATGAATTGAAGTTACATGTCTTTCATCCAACTCAGATCAATATTGTCCTTTTAAAGATACAAGGGTCAATTTAGAATATTTTTCGGCTCATATGGGTAAATCTCAGATCTTCAGGTAGGGAAAATCGTGTTCGAGAAGAAAAGGACAGCAACCTTTCCTCTTGTCCAACTTGCAGCCAGTTAATGAATCGTTAAACACCAAACTTTACACGAAGCCCAAATTGAGCTTCCAGAAAAACAAATAAAATAAGCCAATTGAAACAAAGTTCTATGCAATTATTTATTGATTAATGACGCATAGCTGCACATGAAAAGTAGTTCAACTTGTTTGTATTTATTCATTTGTCTGCAGTGAGGAGAGGGGAAAAAAGGAAACCCATTAGACGACCAAAACAGTGCAAATAGTCAATATAGAGTTCAGAGTTCACTCACCTATATTTCAATAAAAGTGATTCTAAAGACCACATCAGATTGACACAGATTACAGACTACGTATTGGTACTTTTGGAATATCAGGAAAGAACATCTTATTGATTACGTTATTATATTAAACAGTTTTAGAAAGTAAACTTGCCTTTTTCCTTACAATCTTGACCATCTCCGGCAGAATATTTCTTTCAGCAATTTGGAAGTGCACATAATCACCACAGTTCTTGACCATCGTCTCCAGAAGCTACTAGCATACAGAAAGCAAACTTAGTGGATAATATAAATAAACAATAGCCTCCCCAAATTTGCAAGATGAGTTGTACGTATATTGTAGTATACAGTGAGAAAATCATATCTTCTGGAAATAGTATACCGTTAAAGCGAGTAATTGAACTTTAGGATTCTTGTGCTGCAGCCGCTTCTTCACAGCTTTGACAACATCTTTTGCTAGCCTAAACAATGAATAATTAAACATCAGTGTTCCTTACAAATTCTAATTTCAACTTGTTAACATTAATACGGTCATACTTTTCATCCAAAAATACATAAAAGAAAATTAACACGAGAGAATTCAATCTATAATAAGAAACATTTAAAGAAGAATTAATCATGACCACCTTTTTCTTATCTTCTGTTCTTATAAAATTTCAAATTTGATCATTTCTATCATTAATTCTTCACCTCTTTAACCAAAATCTCAGACAATTAATCCCCCTTTTCTTTAATAGTCAAATTCAAGGGCAAACCCCATCACCAATTAAAATTCATACAAAAAAATTCCAACTTTTCGAGAAAAATCAAAACAAGACCACCAAACCCAAAATTAAGAAAGTCAACTTTGCATGCAGAACATCACGAAATTCTACAAAAGACATAAAACACATAAATATTCAGAAGATACATACATCTGGTTGGAATTGATGGTGTCACAGATATCAATATTTATAGTCCAATCGGGTCCCATCAAGAACTCGCTCGTCGCCTTCTCAACCCTCACCGTAGCCGAAGAAGAAGACGATATCGAAGCTATGGACGAAATCATATTTGGCCCCTTTCTTCAATTCCTTGAAGAATAACAGAAAAAACTTGGTCTTGAGGGTTTGTGTGTTTGACTATTGTGCTTTCCAGTTTCTTCAAGTATGTAATTTTTATCTTCCACAAGAAAGAAGAAGACACACAAAGGAAAGTGTTTCTTTGTGATTCTCTGCCCTTTTTTGTTTGTGTTCAAGAAAGTTTTTCTGGTCCGCTACTTTTCCTATTGCAACACTTTTTTATAGGCTTTAAATTCTGGGTTTTCGGGGAAATTTCATAAAAAGGCCAAAAAAAATTTCTCCTCCCGAATTTTGGTGGAGGTATCGATCGACTAAAGGGAAGGGCTCGCACAAACCGGCCACGGAAGACGCTCTATGTTGACACTGTGTTGCACTTGCCGCAAATGTGGACTTTTCCATTTCGTTATCATCTTTCCACAAAAATATATATATATATATATATATATTGCACTTGAGGAACGCAACTTGTGCTCGTTATCAAATGTGTTCTAAATCTCCAGCCTTTTTGTTCTTATTAGGGTTAATTTCACAAATCGACCACAACTTTTAAGTTAAGTATTGACTGAGCCCTTAATTTAATTGATAGTTTTTTTAACGTCTTGATTCACTAACATTTTATAAATTCACAGAAAAGATCCAATAGTCAAAATGGGAGAGTGAAGCTCCCCCATAATAGTAAGGGTTATTAATTTACTCTGTTTCCAAATGTTGAAATATCTAATTTCAATTTCCCACCATACATTTGACGCAATTATCCTATCAAATATACATATAACATGAGATCATTGAACAACTTACATATAAATTGTCCCGAGAGTGGGGTCAACCTACATTTGAAATGTGAATTATCCAATAATCTTCCATCACATGTACATTTAATAAGATAATCTCGCTAGATATATGAGGAGAGATCATATTTATTGAAATACCATAAGGTCACTATTTTTTGAAAAACACATATCTTAAGATTTTCATGCCTTTTATTTTTTTTTCTGAAAGGTACCTGTTTTATATATAATCTAAATATGTGTCTAATTATTTAACAATTTGTAGGATGCATCAACTACTACAAATGTGAGCACCACCCAAGTTTTTCTTCCAAATAATATAAATGGAAAAGATGTACAATATGGCATACTTTGGTAAGTCACTTTAACATACCATAAAAGGGTAATTGGAATAAAAGGTTCCTACCTTTGTACACTCTTGTGCAATTGGTCTCTACTTATGAATTCTTGGCAATCTCATCACTACTTTTAGGTTTTCTTAGCACAATTCATCCTTAGTGCTAAATTAGTCATTTATTAGAAGTGCGTTATTGTTCACTTACACTTTTAAGATTTAAAAAAGTACAAAATAATGTTCCGGATCTCAATATAATTATTGATTGAATAAAGAAAAGTATTTAAAAATAAAAAACAGAAGAAAATGGAAAAAACAGAAGAAGAAGAAAAAAAACTGCAAGTTATTTATATTTCTAATCTCACTAGTAATCTCAACAATCATTTTTTACGTAAAACTACTCCCGTTGCAAGTCGCCTCAATATTTTTCTCTCATTTTCTATTCAAAAAATGTTTTTTGTTTAATTATTTTTATTTTTTTTCCAATAATGCTAATTATTCTAGAAACTTTTATTTGCATTTCTTTCTAATTTTAAATATCACACGACAAAAATACCCTTTTAATAAAAGACTAATTTAGCATGAAAGATGAATTGTGCTAAAAATATATAAAGATAGGGGTGAAATTGCCAATAATTCACAGGTAGAGACCAATTGTATAAGTGTGTTCAAAGGTAGAGACCTTTTGTACCAGTTACCCTATCATAAAATGTTTATAACCTTATTTAAATATACTAAAGGTGTGTTTGATTTCATAAATTTTCCAAAGAAAATGCCGAATTTCTATCAAAATTTCAACTTTTGTGTGATTGATTTGCAAGTGAAAATGAAATTTAAATTTCATGGTACAATCTTATTAAGTATAGTTTTTCTCATTTTTCCTAGAAAACAATTCCCACCTCTCCCGGGTAAACTATGAAAATTAGAAAATATTTTCTTTTCCTTCATTTCGTATCAAACGCACTCTATTACCTATCTTAGTTAATTATTATAATTGCAATCTAATATATTAAATACAAATAATGTTCCCTCTGTTCAATTATATATTCTTTTTTTGAAAAGTACAATTATATATAGTGATAATATATATTACAATAAAATGTAAAAAATACCCCATACAGGAAAATTGAACCTAGGACTTTTAAGTCCCAGTACCTCAAATTATATATTCTTATTTGTTCTAATTATGTTTTTAAGTTTATTGTTTTGGTAAATATTTACATTTTTATTTATTTTTTCACAATGATTAAAAAAATTTATAAAAAAAAAAATTTACTGGCGGTTTTTTCATTATTCTTTTATTTAACTCATACTTGGCTTTAAAGACTTTTTTTTAATGGATGACTTTGGGGATTTTTTAGATTTCTGTAGATTTGCTGGAATATAAAAAGAATACTTATGTGTTGTGAACTTTAATTTAAAAATTTTACACGATTTTTTGAAACTTCAAATATTCAATTATAAAATATAAATATATATATATATATATAATATTATGTCGAACACCTCCTTAAACGACCAAATCAAGAATACAAAAAAAAAAAAAAATTCATATATCAATTAAATTAGTTTCAAAAAATGAAAAGTTAAATTGGTACTAAAAATTTTGTATTTTTTTTACAACATCCTAAAAATACAAAACTTTTTCTAAAATCAAAAGATCTAATTCTTAGTTCTATTATTATGTTCGTCAAGTATATGACAAAAATAAAATATTGCCAACTCCTACAATATAAGAAGGAGAATGACGGGAACTAGTAAGGCGGGATGAAGATGTAAAATTGGAAACCTCCTGTCACATCCTGCCTCATTTGTTTCTATTCTTAACTCCGTAACAAATGAATTATTAACACATAAAAAAACATAATAGTAAATTGGTCTACAAAAATGAATAACAAGAAAATAGTTGGCTACGACCTCAATATTTTATAAATATCTAAAAATTTTTAAAAGTTCCAAATGAATACATCCTCTTAGTGAGCATTCATTAAAACATTCCCTCTATCCCAATTATATATACTTTGCAATAGTTATGGCAGGGTAAATAGATAAGATTGTTTTAGTAAAATAACAAATAAATACTACTCACACCATCCCACTAATAATAAAAACTAGTTTTCCTTTTTCATCAATCTCAAAGTATAATATAATTAATTTCCTTATTGGATACTACATCCGTCTTAAATATATAATCACTTTGTTTATTCACGTGGACTAAGAATTATATTGGAAACATACATTTTGCAATTTACTCTTATTTAATAAGTAGAATTTAAAATTGATAAATTGAACTTAGTATTAAATGATAGTAAATTGGTAAAATAATACAAATTAAACTTCTTAATAAATGAAGAGGACTATATATGTGAGATATCCAAAAAAAGAATTGTGATCTATATATTTGAGACAAAGGGAATATAATAAATATATAGTTAAATGCCTAATATAGCTCTATTTAAAGCACTTGTTATTAACAACAATCATTTTCAAGGCAATTGAAAATGTAAACAATAAAACTCATTTCTTAAAGAAAAATTTTTATGGGCATCGTGCTTATTTATTAGTGAGTAGTGAGGACCCCCTCACATCTCACAATGAGGTAAATTCCCCTGGATATGGGGCTACCTCAAAGTAAGGGAGTATTCATTTTAAAGTGTAAGCACAACACGCATTGAAAAAGACTCATTTTCTTAATATGTGTTAAAGTATATTATTGCCTATTTTAGTGTGATGAAGAGAGTATTCAAACTGGAAACAAGTCTAGATTTAGTCTATACATTTGGAATAAAAAAAAAAGGAAAATAAGTCTATATAATTGGAATGGACAGAGTATTATAAATTTATTATTACTTGCATATATATATATTATTACTTGCATAAATTTTATATATATATATTTGTGGTTTGGCTCAACTCTCAAGATTAACTTCTTATACTCCATGAGTCATCCACCAATGTGAGACTCTACTCCTCATGTCTCCATCAAACCAAATAAGAATGCTTAGTACTATTAACAACATTTTAGTAAAAGAAAAATGAAAAATGGAAGCTTATGAGCTTATTGTGATTGACAGAATCTCATGAATTTAAGTTTGGAAATAATTAAAGAATAAATTTTAGTTTAATTCGAATTAATTAGTTTTAGTAGGTATCGGAGACAAGAAAAGAAGGGGAAGAATTGTACAACACCTATATGTCATGATGATATGCTCATGCATGTCACATCACATCATATCGTCCAAAGATGCATTCAAAACTGTGTTTGAATGAGATTTGTTGAGATAAAGGCAATCAAAGCAGATAAAAAGTATGATATGAAATTCACACGGACCTCCAACAAATACCAAGCTTGAGAGCCCACCTGCCAAATATTCATTAAATACGCTTGGAATTGGAAAGATACATTTAAATTAATTAATTAATGCTTTTAAAGACTTGCAACCTTTGATTTTGGCATTATATGTTTGTTATCAAATTTCAATGTAAATTACTTCCCTATCTTTTGGGGAATTCGTGCTAGGGCAGATTTTTCCTAGTTCGCGTTCACGTTTGTGGCATCCGTTCGATCTTCATTTGTTCACTTGTTCTGTCTATCATCTTTCAAACATGCTATCTTTATTTTAATCCTTTATATATTGCGATTCTCATAGTCGAACATCTTATACACATACTACTTTTATTTTAACCCTTGGCCTCCAACAAAAATTGATCTCAAGCTTAGATCTTCGAGTCAAGATACTTCTCTTAAAAAAATGGACCTTAAAGTACTACTTAAGCTCGAATGAGCTATGTGTGTGTGTGTGTGTGTGACCAGGATTCAAAAGTGAGGCACAAATTTCACAATCAATTTTACTCAAATTAAACGCTAGTACTATCTTTGAATAGCATGTTAAGGGATTAGTTGCACATTAATGAAGTATAAAAGAATGAATATGATCGATTGTTTTAACAATATGAGTAGTACTTAAATGCCAAAAGGAAAGGGAAAACACAATCGCGATGGACAATAATAATAATAATAATAATAATAATAATAATAATAATAATAATAATAATAATAATAATAATAATAATAATAATGTGTCCAATGGCAAAGGTCCCATGAAAGTACAAAATCTTTTGCATGCATGCACCTTTGTGAAGAATGGTGTATTTTTTTGTGAATATCTGAATTTGAATCTGGTCAAGAACATATATATTGCTGAAATTTAGTACATTATTAATCACCTCTTGTTTGGATTCATCAATTATTGAATGTCATATAAAAGATGGCCTAGCGTAGAATGTCCTCTTCTTTTGTCTATCACAACATGAGGCTTAGCATTTCTATGGAAATTCATGGTATAGATATGTTTTTGATCCAATGCTGTCTTCTTCTACTTGATCATCCGACATTAAAATTATTTATAATTAGATAAGGTAACAATGAACTGACACACTCACACACACACACACACACACACATCTTGGATTTTTAAAAGAAGTAGAAGATAGAATATTAGAAAGATAAGATAGCTCTTAACGGTACGTGTCTCTCAAAATTGAGGAGTCCCCAATGTCACACGAGTTTTAAAATTTTTTTATCTAATCGGTTCTTTGGCTTGCACACACTTTGAGCTTTGGCTTTCTTCCTTAAATAATTAATTAACGCCGTCGAGTCAGGTTTTGGCAATTACATCTAATGTACTGTACTTCTTTGGGATTTCTTCTTCAATTAATTAATTAATTAAACGGGAAACTTGTGAAAGACTTTGGTTTGAGCATGTTTTTTCTTTGTTCCAAGATGACAACTAAATTTTAGATATTCCTCAATTACCATCATAGTATTCATAACACGTTGCAACATTAAAAAATAAATAAAAAAGAAAGAGAAGAAAAATTATACATAACACGTTTCATACGTTGAATTGTATAAACAATGCCATCATACAATTATCAACTATTTCTTTGTAACTTTATTGTTGTTGTTGTTGTTGTTGTTGTTGTTATTATTAAAGAATTGGGTGCAGGTCTCACTGACTAATGAAACATTCTATATTTTTATGGCTTTTCAGTACCTGAAATGAGCCTCCACCTCAGATTATTATATCATTGAACTAAAACCAAAACCCAGATAAATTAATGAAACCTCTGAGTTAATGTAAGCATTTAATTCAAGTAGGTCCATAAATTCAACAAATATATAAACGATTAAGGATAATTTATTTTTTAATCAAGTCCAGCTATCTTACTCAATTAGGTTAATCAGAAGTGTATGATAATCGTAAAATATTCTCAGCACTGATGGATTTGCGGTTTCTGATCATTTTGAATTCGTAATTTATTATTTCAGAGTTTCTTTGATGGAATCTACAGGGAAAATGTTATTTGTAGGGGAAACTTACAAAACTTTTTACAAAATAGGGTGACTTTGATGTCAATGTTAAAGACACTAATCGTAACAATGAAATTCTACCTGAATGCCATCAGTCAATGGGGCTCATCTATTTTACATTTACAATTTTACATTTACATCACACTGTTCATCTGGTTACTGGTAATCCAAATTATTACAAGATATTGCACTTTCAATTATCAAAAAACTTGGCGTCTTGAAAAGTTTCTTATTATCAACTCTTTTCAGCAACTTAAAATGATTACTTCCACAGCAAAAATTTACCTCGATAAAAGTGAAATGTTTTTAACAGCAAATGAGAAAAGGTATCTATTACCGGTAGTGATCATCGCCACTAGAAGTGAATTGTACTCCCAAAACATTTGACTATGGTCCTGGCTGATTTGATCCCCGGAAGGAGCTGCCAAAGACATATAGCTCTTTCATCCACGCATGTGTTTCTTTGTACAATTAGATAAATCTTTAACCGATAAAAAGACTGAAAATTGTCAACTGTACGGTTCTTCAATAAGTTAGTTAATGAAGAAAGAACAAAAATGCGAGAGAAGCCCAAGACTATAAAATTGTGTTGTCGAGGTTTTGGATTTCACTTTACAAATAATAATGATGGATACTATCTGTAGAACAAAGGTTTGAGAAATAAGCCAAGCGAGAGGTTTGACATCTTGTCTCGTCTAGGCTGCCCGATTACCTTAGCCAGAGCAATAGAAATCCCTAGGTTAAATATGCAAACTATTTGAACAGCATTGCCACTACCAGAATGCTCTATCAAACATAAATTTGTTCTAACACTATATCTGCCATATGGTATGACACTACATGGCACATGTGGCGTGCATTGAGACGTGCCACATGCACACCACATGTGCCATGTGGTACCATACCATATGGCACATCTATCAATCATCCTCTTCACTAGCTAAACCAATCGCTCTTTGTTAACCAGCCCTGGACATCAGCACCTTGAAATTGGCTTGGCCAAATTAAGTCACCTCAAGGAAGGTGTGGCCCTGGTTCGGCCAAATGAGCTAGACAACCAGCAATATGGTACACATACACCACTATAAATGAATTAAATATCATGTAACATGTCCCATGACAGTTTTTCTATAAAGCCAAATAGAGCTATATAATATAGAGCCAACTACCAATCATAGGCAGACAAGTTAAAAAAAAAAAAAAAAAAAAAAACACATGTGATTTCATACTTGTGGTGCTTTGTGATCGATAGTCAGGCTCCCTTATGGAACCGCATTTGCCTTATGGTTCTATAGAAAATGGGGGCCACACGGAAAGAGAGGACGCATATTATTTTTTAGGGTTAATTGTACATATCGTCCCTAACCTTTGGGGTTAGTATAAGCTGAGTCTCTAACCTTTTTTTTCATCAGGCTGGGTCTTCAACCTTTCATTAAGTTGTACAAAAGGTCTTTTCAACGGTTTTCGTCGGCTTTTCTTTTAAATCTTTAACTAAATTACCATTACACCCTTATCTTTTTTAAAATAAAAAACAAAAGCTTTTAAAATATAAAAAATTAATACAAAAAAACAAAAAAAAAAAGTGGGGGAGAGACCCCCTTTGTGAGCTACCTCAAAAAACAGCTCACAACAGGGTCTCTCCCCATAGTTGGCTGCCGTTTCAGGCAACCATTAGCTGTCAGAAATGGGCTGCCAGAAACGACGGCCAACTAGGGCCAAATGTGGGAGGGGGGTCTTGGCAGCTCACCGGGAGGGGGGTCTTCCAGCCCATTTGGCTGCCTTAATGGCGACCGAAAATGATAGTCCCTGGCAGCTCACCGGGAGGGGTGGGGAGGGGGTCCCATTTGGCTGCCTTAATGGTTGTCGGGTATGGGCTGAGGGCGGCCCATTTCCGAGAGCCATTAGCAGCAGCCAATTGGGAGGGAGACCCCCCGTTGTGAGTTGCCGTTTCGGGCATCTCATAGACTTGGGTCTCCCCCCTCTTTTTTTTGGTTTTTTTTTTTTTAAATTTTTGTACTATATGTTTACATTTTAAAAGCTTTTGCTTTTTTATTTAAAAAAAAAGATAAATGTGTAATGATAATTTGGTTAAAGATTTAACAGAAAAATCGACAGAAACCGTTAAAAAGAACTTCTATGCAACTTAATGAACGATTGAGGACTCAGCGCGTTGAAAAAAAAGATTAGAGACCCAACCGATACTAACCCCAAAGGTTAGGGACAATATGTGAAATTAAACCTCTTTTTTATTTTATTTTCTTGCTCTCCATTTTTCTCTTGAGGGTACGGCTCCGGCTAATTGATTCTCTTAAAAGTAACCCTCCAACCACCCCTCCCCTCCCCCACCAGCCCAAAACACAAAATGCACAGTGGGATGCTGCAAGGAATGCCACGAGATGCTGTGCGGTTACCTTCGCTACCAGCAAGCAGTCCCAACCCCAAAACACGAACACCAAAAAAGAGGGGGAGAAAAGGGATAAGCGGTTTCACTGCAACTAGATCATTCCAATTTGAGCTCTTCCGATCTCCAATATTTAACCATCCTTAACCAGCCTTAGGGCTCATTCCTGAATAATCTTCCCCTACTAGTACCTTCGTCATCTGATTATTTACCTGAACTGATCTACTTATGCAAAATAAACATACAATGCCAGGAAACTGCATTAGCTTCAAACCATCCAAAAGAACCACCTACCAGTTACAGTAAAACTAGAACTCCACAAAAAGAAAGAAAGAAACAGATACACAAGAACCTTGTATAGACAAATCTTTGCTGATACACAAAATGTCATGCTTGTTGAGAATTCAAGCTCTGACATAGTGCTTCCATACTGTAAGTTTCCTGAACAGTGGAATAGTAATCCCCTGCTCTAATTTCTATCAATCACTTCCTGGTTAGCAAAATGCAGTGTTCTTCTCAGTACCAAAGAGGCATTAGCATCATCTGCCTGTCAATTTTAGCTTTCTGACATTGGTCAAAAGCTGTCAAATTAGGTGGAGAATTGGCCACAATTATATTTCCGTAAATCGACTCATTTTCCCAGTCGACCAGCCCAAGAAAAAGAATTTAATCAAGTTAAGCTCAACTTCACCCGATCAATAGTGCATGCATAACACATTCTATCATATGCTAATTTAATTAAATCTCCCTTTTATAGAAAAGAAGGAAGATACAAAGCATCCAGTGTTCTAAACTCTCCCCTAAAAAGAGGCTATTTGCCTCTTCTGAGCAGGACATGTATTCAAGTCCCTCATACTTTGTCGTTTTCCATCCTTTTCTTTTACTTTTCCTCCTTTTTTAATCATAAGACCAAAGAGACTGTACATCTGGGGTGGAGAATAGGCCTCCAACATGGGGCCTCGTCATTGGTGAGTTTCCAATGCCATCTCTCGATGCCTGCACAGTCCAGTCCTTCCTGCAAGAAAAAAAAAAGTAATAGAAACTAATCACCACTTGCTTCTGCAAGGAAATACCAAATGCATACCGCGAAAAATAAAATGAAAAGCATGAACGGGCACATGAATGAAGAACTCAACTCATAAGACTTCTCATATCTCAACAAAAAGAATGCAGTGAGATAAGAGACCACTATCACTAGCTTCTGCTAGTCACTTATTATTAGTCTCTCCCACACCAGATTTTAAGGGCAATAAATACGTGCAATGCATGTCTCACATAAAAGACTCGTATGCGCAATGCTTTTAAAATAGTAAAGCATTTCAGAAGTTATTGAGGTAAGTGACATTACTAAATGAAAAACTAAAATTAGTACGCAAAATCTATGCATTCACGAAATGGTAAAGAGATGATTGATATTGGGATGACAGCGGCAACCTAAAATACTGGAGCAAAAGGTGAATAGAGTGTACAGCGAGCCAGGGATAACTGTGAGCACGCTTAAGAAGACAACACATCTGGGGCAAAAATCTATCAATGTTTTCATTTTGGGTTCTACAGTTTTTAGGGTACCCAACATAATATGTATCTATATATGTTTAAATATTAATTTAAACGACAATATGTAAGGTAAATGCAAAAGTATAACTTTTAAAATTAAAATGAAATAGAAAATTCATTAGTTAGATCAAAATAAATTCTTGAAATATGTGAAGAAAAAAGAATTAAGGTGAAAAGTTAGGACATTTATTAGTTGGTTAATTAAAAATGTGAATAATAAACAAAAAGGAAACTGAGATAAGGTTAAATAATATTTATAATTATAAACGTAAATATTATGTGAAGGGCATGAGTTTAAATTTGAAAAATAAAATAAGGGCACACTAGGAAACCAAAACTTTCTCCCTCTTCCCCACTTTTTATGGATTGTAGATATAGGTAATTCTTTTTTAGCCGCATTAATAGAAAGTTTTCCATGCAAAATCAACATGTAACATCAGAAGAAAAGCAAAATATTTTTTTTTGGGGGGGGGGGGGTATGATAGACACTCAATGAAACAATTGAAATGATAATCAAATGAAAAATGAAAAATCAACAAAACCAGGAGGTAAATGACAACTGTTGCTGATCTCAGTGAATAGACTTGCATGAGTTGTTGTTCCACACCCACTCAAAACATATTCACAATAAAAAAATAACAACAGTACTAATGATAAATCCCACAAGATATACAGATTGATTGCCCACTGTGGGAAAAAATTGAGGTAAGGCACCTCATCTTGGGCCGTTCTAGCTTAGGTTGGAAATGGAAATATGATCTCCATTATTTACAATGACACCATGTTTTATAAGAATTGGAGACTAGTGACCTGGCTAACCATCAAGCTTTTCTGGGTCTCACCATGAGATGAGATCGTGGATGGAGATAGGTTGCATTATGCGATCAGGCTGAAATATGGCCATAATGCTAAGCTGTTGACCCTGCATGCTTGACAAGATGAGGAGAGTTCCGAAAGGTGAAATAAGGTGGGTGATCATTCTTGGGTTACTAGTTACTGAGATTGGCTATGGCTGTCTGGCAGTTGGTGCTTTGAACAAAGTAGCACCATGTTATTGTTATCAGAAAACCCATCCACTAGGACCACTACAAGTCAAACAAAATTGTATGAAATAAAATGTAGCCGGTAAACACTTTCAAAGTGTATACCAGTTCTGAGCAACTTGGTACCACTGCCAAGAATTACACAAATCTGACGTCGAAAGAATTGCAAGTTACATTTGCAATGGGAGAAAGCTACTTGTTAAACAGGAGCAAATTTAAAAAAAAAAATAAATAAATAAAGCAGTATCCCAACCCCAAGAAATCTAAAGCAAAATAAGTCAAAAGTCATGAGGAAACCGTGATAATGGTTAGTGTGTGCGCGAGAAGATTAAGTGGTGTGATGGAAGCTGATGTAGATAGAACAACTAGTTTCCACAAGGAGCTTAAGATCGTGATGATGATCATAAGATTCCAATTTGACGCTGCCAAAAGAAGTAAATATGTCGATGGGTGTGTTTGTATACACATTACACACACACACACACAGAGAGAGAGAGAGAGAGAGAGAGAGAGAGAGAGAGATGCTAGTTGAGTATCAAAGTAAGCTGAGGGTGATCTCTATGAAATCCAGATTTTCATAAGGTAAGATAACAAAATATTGTTCTAAGTTTATAGGGGAACAAATTAGTCTCAGGCATTGCAAGATCAGTAGTGCTGCTATGGAGCTTTCTAAAACTTCTAGTAGGAGTGATGAAAGACGTATATCATTTTGGGGAAAGAAGAAACAAAACAAAACGAAAAATTCTAGGGGGACATGAAAAGGGGACATTATAAGGTGACATTCTTATATGGCACACTTGTATTGGATGATGAAAAAGTAGCCATGTAATTATCACCCAATGAATGTATGCCACATGAGAATGTCACCTAATAATGTCCCATTTTCATGTCCCCCTAGAATTACTCAAACAAAAAAGAGAGTATCATGGAACAACGTACTATTTTATCCTAGCCACCCAAACCAATGCATTAAAATTTGTTGTTTGGCCATATTTCTCCTTGTAATGCTGTATTTGAATGTTCACAATTTTATCTCCATTTCAACAAATAGAAATAGATTAATTGGAAATGGTTATTGGCGATTGTGTAATACTTGTGGATCCGACAAACTATGTTGATAAAAGTAGTTCGAAAATTTTCAATTTGGAAACAGAAATCGAACATGGGCATAATCTACAATTTTATTTTTTAACATGTCATTCATCCGTATAAACAATTATCATCTACATATAACATGGCTTGCAAACCTAGGTTTTGATGCGTGTGTGAGTCTTCAATTTGTATGCGTCAACAGTCAAGATGTAAAATGTCCTTCATCTTGCATCTGAGATGGAGAAACAGAAGTTTAAAACAGAAGGGACTATAAATGTTAATGCTTACTTGGGCCAAGAATTAGTTGGAGACAACTCAAACTGACGGTTAGCAGTAGAACCACTGGAATTTCCATCAACTATGCCATTCAGAGCAGCTTCCTCCTTCGGCCTCAGTATAGTATTTGGCAACCATGGACCATCAACACTACCAGGAACAGAATTATGAAATGCTGACCCATTCTGACCATTTCCATGGAAAAAATTCTGAGAAGGATGAGTACCAGAAAGCACTTGCTCATCATTCTTAAACAGTGACGCCATTGTTTTCTGAGGTACTGGATGGACAGTATCTTCCTTGTTCGGCCTGTTCAGCTCAGGGGAAAAAAGCCAACTAGCCGGCCCACCAACCAAACCCAGACCATCCTGACCAAGAGGAGAACTATTCCACATCTGCCAGGTTCCAGTATCATTTGCACTGTTAGAATCTTCATGAGCTGTAGGAGTACTAGGGTACAGGAAATTAGCATGTCTTTCCTCTGCAATTCGTGCTCGAGATAATGGAGACTCAATTGGAGATGGTTTGGTGCCTTCCTGTGGTGCAGGAATAGTTTTCACAGCAGATGGTTTTTCCATTCCTATATCCTTTATGAACCCGAGGTCCAAATGAAAGTTATCAAGTGATTCAGAAACAGGCCCAAGCAATGATACAGGATCTGGAACATAACAAGGATCTTCAAAAATCTCTGATTCCTCAGGTAAAAATTGTGTTGGCTCTTCTCCAATCTTATGAAACATTGCTCCAGATGGTAATGGAAGACTAGTACAGCCATTCGGTGATCCGAATGGACGTGAAGGTAAGGCAAATGGAGATGGAAGTCCAAAACTTATAGGATTATCAAAAGATTGGGTTGTTGGATGACCAGCAAAGTGTGGGCTCTGAATTTCTGCTTGAGACTTCACGTTTGGTTTACTTATGACATTTGAGCTAGAGGGCGGAGAACCAGCAGATGAACGAGTAAATAGTTGTTGCCATGATTTTTTGGGGGCTGTACATTGGTGAGATTCAATGAGCACCTGTCATAAAAATATTTATATAAACATGTCTCTAGGACAAAGATAATGTAATATGAGACCACAACTACTTGCTCACATTCCAATACATGAGCAATGAGCACATGAAGCTCATTAACTAACATTATAAAAATGACATAAAATCACATGCCAAGAAATTATCCAGCTGAATGAAATCCCAGCGTTACACTGGTCATCACTTGCAAAAATGAAACATAATGTTCTTCAGCATCATTTATTCATGTTGCAATAGAAATAATGAACAAGATTTGGCAAAGTGTGTATCTCCTGAAGTGACTTTATTTACCAATAAACATAAATCATTAAGTAACACCTAAAGAAGGTAAAAGAAGATTTATTAAATAAATGAGGTGACTTACAGGGCGATTAATCATCCTATCATCTCCATCAGCATTTGACCTTCCCAAAACCTGGTCTGGTTGTGCTATTTCTCTCCTAAAAGTAGTAGTTTGAACATGGTCTACAGATGTGTTAGGTTTGAGTTCTCTCGAAACAGTAGAAGTATTAGTACTCTTTCCAAAAAAACCACCTCCAGTAAATGCTCTAGAAGAAGATAAAAAAGTGCCCCTCATGCGATCAAGGTATCTTGCTCCTGCATTCCCTCGATTATGAACGCTTGGAGCTGCACCCTTTAACCCATGTACCACGTCTGTGCTATAAGTTTTCATAGTTTCAGGTATAGCTTTCTGCAGCTCCCGTTTCTCAATGTCACCCTTCTTGTTTCGCTCACCATCCTTGCCTACTCTCTTTTCCAGTTCCTCAGCATCAGAGTTGCTTTTGCTTGATCCCCTATCTCTTTCTTTTTTTCTTTCCTGGCGCTTCTTTTCTGCTTCTTTTTTTCTATCTCTCTCTTTAACATGTGCAGACCCCTTTCCATGTTCATTTTCAGCTTCCTGCTTCTCATCACGCAATCTCCTACGTTCTTCGATCAACCTTGCAACCTCTTCTCTCTGCTTTCTTTCTTCCTCCTCCAATAGCTCCCTCTCTAATCTAGCCTGCCTTTTCTCCTCAGCTTTTCTGCGGGCTTTCTCTCCTCTACTCTCATGAGAATTCAATCCATTCTCGCGTCGCTTATCTAACATTCCTCTGCGCTCTGCATCAGTGGAAGACCTGTCTCTGGAAGAACTGATCCTAAATACCTTTCTCCAAATCCACATAATAAACATGAAAAAAGCAGTGAACACCTTGCAGGCAAAGATAACAACACGTGAGTAAGACTTTTCTGCCAAACAGTGATCTTCCCAACCAAAAAGACCAACCCCATTCTTCTTCCAATAACTTGACTTATCAGTCAAAGGGCTACCAACCCAATTCCCGTTCTCGAACCAGTCCTGCCCACACATCCAGCCATTGTCTGACCAACCCTTCCCATTCAGTATCTTCTCACCTTTACCCACCAAATCCTTCAAAATCCCCGGACTGCCCATCCCCGGAGGCACAGGCAGATCCAGAACAGGTCTCTTCGAAATATGACCACAATAAGAGCACATAAACTTGCCCCCACCAGGATTCTGATCTCGATAAGGAGTCAAACAATTCCTGCACCTCCGGGTGGCAGTCTTCCTCAACTTCTGCATTTCAACAGCTTCGAATCTTTTCCTCTCCCTTAGCCTAGCATTTCTCCTGACCCGCCATGCAGACAACTGAGGCATCAATATCTCATACCAGAACAGGGTTACCAACAGAACAAACACACACGCTAGCCTTGGAGAAGTAATTTCAAACCGGAAAGCAGGAGGCAAGAGCTGGGACAGAGCCCATAGTCCAATAAGTGGAATCACTAACCATGGCAACATGGTAGCAACCCGCCGCGACCACTTTTGGATCACACACAATATACACATTATCCTCCTTATCCCACACCTCTTTTCCCCAGTCTCAGAAACACGACGGAAAACTCAAATGAATCCAACGACCCCTCAAAAAGAATCAAAAAGAATTCTTCCAATACCTATGCAAGTATATGTATATCCAAAAAACGGAGCTTCTGAATATTAGCAATGATTTAAAAACCCTAACTTGAAATTCCTTGTTTTTCCCCCAAATTCCACAAATGCAATACCAATTTCTGCCTTTCCTCCAAACCCCAGAGGAGCGATTTGTGCGGACATACCTAATTACAAAGGAAAAGAAGTATTTAGAGAAATGGAAAAATCATTTCCGACACCAAATGAATTTCTTAGGGTTTCGGGAGCTAAGAATAAAAGACAAACAATAATGACAATAACAAATTAAACGATACAAAAATCCAAGTAAACAGAAATTGCGGTTCATACGATTATTCCGGCGATCGGAGAAACATCGGCGTCGGACGGCAGTTGAAATGTCGCGGCGATATTCGTTGATAGGAGAGAGAATTACTTGACAAGTAAAATAAGGATAAGAAAGGGCAAAACCAAACGAAAAGAAAGAAAAATTGAGGCACGCTTTTGATGCTCAATAAATACTCTTGCGTCGGACCGGACGGTTTGATCGTAGACTGTATTTATTTATTTATTTATTTATTTTTAACAAATTAACTCGGTACGAGGGAAATCGTTGCGTGTGGTGTGGACAAGTGCTTTTGCGGCTACTTGTCATTACATGATCTAACTTATTGGGTTAGTATCATGAGAGCTGTAATGAAAAATCATGATGATGAAAAAGCAAAATGAATAACCAAAATTTGCCAATATCCATATCTGATAATTTTCCTTTTTTAGACGGTTGATTAAGAGTTAAATTCTATTTTGTAAATCAAAAATGGAAACAGGTACTGGTATTCACATTTTTATGTATTCTTTTCTAGCTAAATCAATAACATCTTTATATCACATAGGGACCTATATATACTACCCAAATTTTCATCATATTCTCCCACTTATATTTCAAAAAAAAATGCATAAAAATGTGAATGCTAACAAGGACGTAATGAATAGCGAGATGCCTGAAAAAAATGTTCAAACACCTATTGGCTGGTGTCGTGATTAGTGTTCTTAGATAATAACAGCCGCTACTGTGATTAGAAGAGGGGGTGATAATACTACACCACACCTGATGCCGTAACATTTCATCTAGTGCTTAATATACTTAAATGATTCACAGAAATTGACAATTTGATATTGGGTGTGATGTGATGGGCGAAAAAATAGTTTCCTACTAAGTCTATTGTATGAACAATTGTGTAAAATTTTATACATATATATATATCATTACTCTTTCTAAAGTAACAAAACATGATTTTTTTTTAATATATTAAAAAATATATATAATCTGAGAGAGGGAGGAAAAAAAAGAAAAGACAACTAGTATATGAAATGGGATGGAGAGAGTAATAAGTGATAATGGTTGTGAATTTCTCAAAATGTTTGGATAATATTTAATGGGTTTAGAATTATAATAATAATAATAATAATAACAACAACAATAATTATAGTAATAATTCAAGTTATTCGAAACATTGATGATAATTGATTTTGGTGCGTGTTTTGACCACCATCTATTGAAGTCTATTTCCATTGGATTTTGTTTAAACATTCCTCTTTTTTCTTTTTTCTTTTCTTTTTTGTGGGGCTTGGAGTACTGAACCTGAAAATTTGAGGCCTGTCGAGATGTAAATATTGGTCCTCAATGTTATAATAGTGTAGGTTCAATTTTTTTTTTAATTTTTCCTTAAAAAAAATTAGCAAGTAGGAAGGAAAAAAATAGTGCCACTTATTTGAAAATATTTGAAAACTTTGAGAAAATATTATACTAAGACAAAATATACAAATAAAAATGAGAATGAAGGAATCTTAAAAGTCAATAATGAATTTGTTAGAGATTGTAATAGGTTTTATTTGGAGCTTTTGAGAACTTTTATAACCCACATTTTTTAAGTGGATGAATTTTTATGAATTTTATAAAATATTAAATATTTTTTATGGATTTAGTAATACTTCTCAAAACTACTATATACTTCATTAAAAATTTTCTAAAACTTTTTATAATTTTTCAAACTATGTTACACTTTTATTATTTTTTTAAAAATATTATATGCAACTGTAATATATGTTGAACAATATCTTAGATTACAGAATCATTTACAACTTGAAAAAAAAAATTCATATTTTGTTGTCAGTAAAATTAATTTTAAAACTGTTAAAATTTAGATATAAATAAATAATTTAAAAGAGAGTTGAGACTATGTGCAAGTTTCTTAAAATAAAATTAATTAATAGTAATAATAATCGGACTAAGAATTTGAACCATTGACATTTTATAAAAGGATTAGAAGTTTTACCAATAAACTAAGTAAATTTTTCCTTTCAAATAAAACTAAATGTAAATTTTTAATATGTTATTCAAACAATTGTAAATTTATTTGTTAGCTGAAATTTTTTTTCTATATTTTGATTGCTGTATTTTTGGTCTACAAAAATTATGAGCCTGCCTCACTAGACTCACGTCAGGTTTGGACCCAGGGGCTTATAGCTATTTTTTCAGACATTTTCAAGTGTTGGTTGATGTTAGTAATGGGGGACATCCTAGTACTAATATACAAGGCAAGTAGGCATGAGAAGTTAACGTGATCTAAAACGAGTAGGCATCAAGATTTCAGGTGATCTAAAAATGACAAGGCCCCAAGAAACTTCCAAGTCATTCCAAAGTATAGGCCGTTTCTCTCTTTCATGTGTTTAGTATATCAAATTAATTCAAGGGACCCGGATAACCTATGGAAATGTATTTCCAACATTATTTACTAGGGGTATTTATGCTTCTCATGGGCAAAACATACAGGGACCAGTACTCATTATTGTAAAAAGCATAAGACGTAAAAAGGTATCAACCTGAAACTTCAAATATTACAAGTTTAAGCGGTGTTTAAGCGTTAAAAAAACTTTTCTTAATTTTATTTTTTATCTTTAGTCAATATAAAATTATTAGGTAATTGAATGTAATTGAAATTAAGGTATACTAATTATGTATAAACTAAATATATACATTTAGTAAATAATTTCTTCATAATACAATGTTTGTATTTTCTCATAAAAGTCGTCATTTATTTTTCTCTTCTTTATTTCTCATGTGGTGAATTATAGCTAGGGATACTTAGAATATATATATATATATGTATTGATCTTTTAATTTGAGGTTACTTTTAATTGAATCTCAAACAATAAAAATAAGGAGAGAAAAAAGAAAAAAAAAATATGCTTAATTCACACCTAGATCGCCTAGGCATGTTTAATTCACACCTACGTGCTTCTAGCCACCGCCTAATCACACTTTGTATTATTTATATTATTGATACCAATGTTCTATATATCTCTAAGCTCAAAGCATGTATATCACATCGTGCGACTTACGACACTGATCATATGTACAAGTGGAAGTAGAAATTTAAATAAAGAAAATAATATTAAAGACAACGACAATAGTTTTTTTTTTTTTTGTGAAAATAGAACTGGAAATGATATATATATATATATATATGTATGTATATATAGACACACACCATGTTGATTTCAATTGTGATGAAAGTAGGCGACATACTGGTTATTATTATTACTAGTGTAAGTAAACGCATAACCGAAGACAAAAATTCAATATCAAATATATAATAATCTCTTAAATATAACCATATATCTCTTAGTTTGTGTACAATTATTAAGTTCTTGAAACTTAAACCAAGCTTCTTACCGGATGCAGATCTAACATATGCTTAAAACTCAATGTTTTTGTGACTTTGTCCATGACTTTTAAGAGTTTTTTTTTTTAATCAAAATTTTTGGAGGCTTAATTCTTGGTAACCTCATACTACTAATTTCAAAAGTTTGGCAAAGCAATAAGGTTTGGAGTAACCGGCCGCCACGTAAATGATTATGGAGCCTGATCAAGTTCCTTAAAAAATTTAGAGGAAATTGAGCTCCTGCATTTTGGATGCCTTGACTGGGCCTAGATGCTGCTGTGATCCACCAACCTGAATGGGCTGGGCCTTTCTGACTCTGTACATCTGCTACTTTTATTCCCATTGTAGGAAGGAGGAGTTTCTTAATTCCATTTTTCTGCTATTCCCATTGAAGCAGTAGTTGAAGTACTGGCATTCCCAATATCAATATTTTTGGAAGTGCTCCTAATGGCCATTGCTAAGTCCGTAAGTAAGCCAGTTATAGATTAATTTTCTTTCCAAGTTAGGGATACCTTACCTAGTTGCTCGCCTCGCTCTCCGCCTAAACTTGACTACGCCCCAGAAAGAAAGAGAGATCCGCGTGAACATACAATCAAGTGTTATATGAATCTCACTCCTCAAAGCCGTAGCGCACTAGCTCCCATCAGCCCGCCCCTTTTCTTCTTCTCCGGTAAGGGCTTGTTTTTCAGTGTCTTACACTTGTCTGGACTCTTGGGCCTCGTTCATGTTCTCGAGAAGCAAAGAAAGCGGCTTGCTACTCCTAAGAGTCCGCTAATTTGACAGGTTTGAGGTTTCCTTCTTTGTTTCTTTGCATGAGTTTTAATAATAAATCAACAATCAATCAATTTGGTTCTAGTGCCAGCGGCTGTTATGATGTTAATTGCTGAAATTTCATGTTAGTACTTGGTGATTTGTATAACTTTCAAGAGAAATATATACATTTTTTTTCTTTTTTATTGAGTAACACTCACCCTTTGTAGGTAACCTTAAGAAACCCGTTGGGGCATTTTTCACAAATAGTTAATGCAATCACTTGAGATTTAATGTCGACATAGAAAGAGAAATATAATAACATAACCCAATTGGTTAAGGCTAGTTTAATACTCGAGAAAAGTAATTAACTAATTTAGAAAAATTAGGTCTCACTTCGTAAATGAGTAATTTCCTTGTTTGGTTTGAGAGATAAGTGCGTCATGATTAAGTGAAATAAAAAATTCCAACCTTTTTTTTTGAACAGAATCTCAACCATTTTATAACTGTGTTGGTTCCTCAACAGAAACCATCATTCCCTTATCCTAACTCCCCGTGTATTTGAAAAAAAAAAAAAAAATAGAAACCATCATTTGTTCTTTAGAATTAGAATTTCACTTTTGTGAAAACTTAATATTCTAGTTAAATTGGTGCATTTTACCAATTCAAACTCCTTTTATAATTGTGTGTGAAATTTGTAAATCCTAACTAAATTGACTAACGCGATATCAATTGATCACTCTTGTGGGATCGATAAACCAGACTTAATTGACTACTTTATTACTTGATATAACCCATGCACTAATTTTGGTATTTCATACACTCAATTGGATCAACAATATCCGAGCAAAAAAGAGTACACTCTTGGTTTGAAAATGCCGTTAAAAATGCATTATTAGGAACTTGCCAGTAAAGCTCATTGCAAACTCATATATAGCTGGTCCTCAACATTTGTTCATTGTATCAGAAATCCACACATAAAGTCCATAATCCTATAAAATGACAATTGCTCCATTTACTCTTTTTTCTTTAATAACTCTTACTTTCCAAATAAAAGAAAATTTTTTTTTTAAAAATTAACAATGATAAAAAAAGGAAAAAAGAAAATAACTTTTTTCTATATTACCTATCTACCTACCTATCTCACCCACAACCTAAATAACAAATTTCAATACTCATTTTCACCAGCAAAAAGAGAGACCCATATTTTACTACTTGCTCCTCTCATTACTGTCAGAAATGCAGGAAAGAAAAGGATTTCCTAAACAGAAGAAAAAAATATTGATAGGTATTTGTCATTTTTGGTCAAGTTGGAGATATGAGTATAATGAGTAGCTAGGTAGGTATGTGTGAAAAAAATTATTTTCCTTTTTATTTTTTTATTATTTTTACTATTTTTTAGATATTTTTGTTTTTATCTAAAAAGTAAGGAAAAAATGTTATAAGAGACTTTATGAGTGAATTTATCAAAAGTTGAGGACCTATAATATTGAAAAAAAGGATTAGAGACCTAACTCATAGAAAGTGTAAAGGAAGAGACCATATGTGAAATTAACCCAAAAAATTAATAGGTATATGTGTATACCACTTAGATACATATAGTCATATATTGTGCACACATACATACATACATACATACATACATACATACATACATACATACATACATACAGTCACATCATAATTAATTTGGAGGATAAAAAATTTTCATGTTAAGTTAAAATGTTATGAGGAAGTTGTCACATCCTCTTACATATACATATTACATATTGCAGCAATTTAATGAAGAGATATTACATCATTAAATGACTTTTTTCCACTCAAGAATTAAGGTAAAGTCATCTCCAAGTTTGATACAAGAAAAGATAGAACATTGACTTCTGAAATGGTTTTACCTAAAAATGATCTCCCAACATATAACTGGCAGGACGATCTCACTAGACGCACATATAGTGGGAGATCATTGGACAACCTGCGTCGTGTTTAAACTTCAGGCTCTAAATGTCTCTCTCTCTCTCTCTTGTCCTTTTCTCTCTCTCTCTCTAGGTATGCTCTTCCTTTTCTGGACATATTTATAAATAACTTACAATATTTTGGGGGTGGG
>CAVNYN010212943.1:0-29339 GCA_963692815.1 Nyctanthes arbor-tristis
TTCCTGATGTGTTGTAACAACTTTCCTTGTTCGTGTGGGTGCTTAAAAGTTAATTCTACATAACAAAATGTCCTGTGATTTGAACAATTGATGTCAAAGGTTTTGAAATTATAATGTATTTGTATTGAAATAGTAGCATAAAAGGAAAGCAATAATGAATATCAACATTGAAAATGTTTGATTCTCTCTCACTTGAACACTCAATTTTCCAAAATATCCTAAAGTACTAGTAATCCTTAACAAACTAACAATGGAACAATCATTTCTTGGATCTTAATTATTAATGATACTAGAAAGCTTATTACTGAAATGCTTTTTGTCTACTTCATACTCATAATCATGAAACAATAAATGTTTGGAACTGTTGGAACCTCATGTGTAATAATCTTTTGATTTAAGCATCTAAAAGCAATTTTATTTTAGTGCTTTAGATCATTAACTAGTCAATCTGAGACTTGATCTATATATTTTCTTACCATGCTTAATTTATTCTCTGATGTTGTTTGGTGTTTTTAGACTTGATCTATATTTTTTGTGGTTGTGCTGTTGAGGTAGAGATAGTTTTGTATTATATCCTATATTGCCGATTTAATTTCTTAATGTTTGAGTTTGTAACATGTATAAGTTGCCTACAAGATGATGTTTGTTGCAGACAGACAATATATATTCAGAAGCACAATATCGGTCCTTTCTAGGCTTTCAACACTTGAAGATGTGTATAATGCACTTGATGAAAAACATAAACAAATGTTGCTGGCATCATGCTTTGGACACCTCTATGAAATCAGAGATGTCCCCGTCTGCCCACAACTAATTGGAGCGCTGTTATTGCGCAGGCTAGAGTACGGTAATAAGTAACTACACATGTAGTTGTTTTTTATTTCATTTGAGGCCTCTGTTAGCAAAAAAAAAAAAGGCCCCTATTAATAAAAAAGGGCCTCTATTAATGAAGAATATGCATCTGTTAACAAAAGTGAGTCTCTGTTTAACGATGCCTCTGTTAACAAAAAAAATTGGCTTATATTAAAAGAGGTATCTGTTAACATAAATTAGCCTATGTTAAAATAGCCCTCTGTTAACATGTGACTCTATTAATAAAAAGGGGTCTCTGTTAACAAAGAAATAGGCCTCTGTTAAGGTAAAGGGGCATCTGTTAATTAACAGAGGCATTGGTTAACAGAAACCTCTTCTTGTTAACAGAGGCATTTTTTTATGTTAATAGAGGCCCTTTCGTTAACAGAAACCCTTATAACAGAGGGCATATTTTTCTAACAGAGGCCTCTATTATGCAAACTGTCTTACCCGGTAAGTTATTTTTTCATCTTGTACTTGATTTTGCAGTGGTGACTGTGGTGTGCTTGCCATCAAGTATATAGAATTTCTCGCCGCGGGCCTCGACTCGAAGCTTGTGCGAAACCAACACATCATGGATTCAAGGACAAAGTTGGCTGCCCAAATATTTTTACTAGACTATGACCCTTAGCTTTGGTAATAATTTCTCATGTTTGGATATATGTTTAAATTGTACAGAGAAAGCCATTTGTAACGTAATTATTGCTTCTGTGATCATTGATAAGTGTAAATGATCTATGGTGATTAGTATGGCAGACTTCTGCAGAAAAAGAGACCTCTGTTTGCCCAAAAAGAGGCCTATGTTAAAATGAGGCCTCTATTTACGAAAAAGAGGCCTATGTTTACTTAAAAAGAGGTCTCTGTTAAAACAAATGGGGCCTCCATTAACACAAAAGAGGTCTCTATTTAAGGCCTGTATTAATACAAAGATGTCTCTATTAACACAAAAGGCATCTCTTTAGAAACTAGAGCCTTTATTAATATAAATAAGAGGCATCTGTCTAAGGAAAAAAGAGGCCTCTGTTTACTTAAAAAGAAACATCTGTTTACCCAGAAAGAGGATTCTGTTAAAATGAGGTCTCTGTTTACATAAAAAAAGCCTTCTTAGACAGAAGGGGCATCTGTTAATTCAAAAAGGCCTATGTTAATAAAAGTGGGAGGCCTCTGTCTAAGGAAAAAGAGGCCTCTGTTAAAATGAGGCATCTATTTACATAAAAAGATGCCTTTGTTTGCCCATAAAAATTCTCTATTAAAATGAGGCCTCTCTGTTAAGGAAAAAGAGGCCTCTATTTACATAAAAAGATGCCTCTGTTTATCCGAAAAAAGGCCTCTGTTAAAATGAGGCATCTATCTTCTGAAAAAAGGCCTCTGTCTACGGAAAAAGAGGCCTCTGTCTAAGTAAAAAGAGGCCTCTGTTTGCCCAAAAAGAGTTCTCTGTTAAAATGAGGCCTCTGTTTACCCGAAAAGAGGCCTATGTTAAAATAAGGCCTCTGTCTGCTGAAAAAGAGGCCTCTGTTTACTTAAAAAGAGGCCTCTGTTTACCCAAAAAGAGGCCTCTGTTTGTGAAAACTTATCAAAAGGGTATCTCTATTGCCGAAAAGGCACGAGACGCTTAGTGATTCCGAATAAAATCGATGCATAACGTTGAAGCCAAGAAAGCCAGATCTTTTGTGCCATCCGTGTAAGCATCGTAGATACGCATCTTTGACAGAGGAATTGTCTATGCTGGCATTTTGGGTATCGTATTATGCTCTGTAGTGTTGGTGGCTAAGATCTGGACAAGGTATCTAATACGCTCGTCATTCAAGTTCGAAATGGCCATGCCACCAGTCTAATATCCGAACTATCACATACACTTAGCATTTTAGATCGAGCTTGATGATAGTTTAGCTTCGACTAGCATGTCGATCGTCACACTAGATCATAATAACATGCCCCAATATCAGCGGAAGGCACACTAGTCAAAGCTAAACGATGTTAAATCTCGATCCGAAACGCTAAGGGTATGCAATCGCTCGGATATTAGACTGGTGGCACGGCCATTTCGAGGTTGAATGACGAGCATAGTAGATACCTTGTCCAGATCATAGCCACCGTCACTACAGAGTGTAATACGATACCCAAAATGCCAGCATAGACAATTCCTTTGTCAAAGATGCGTATCTACGATACTTACGGGGATGGCACAAAAGATCTGGCTTTGTTGGCTTCAACGTTATGCATCGATTTTATTCAAAATCACCAAGTGTCTCGTGCCTTTTCGGCAATAGAGATACCCTTTTGATAAGTTTTCACAAACAGAGGCCTCTTTATGGGTAAACAGAGGCCTCTTTTTCCGCAGACAGAGGCCTCTTTTCGGGTAAACAGAGGCTTCTTTTTGGATAAACAGAGGCATCTTTTTCCTTAGACAGATGCCTCATTTTAACAGATGCCTTTTTTCGGATAAACAGAGGCTTCTTTTTATGTAAATAGACGCCTCTTTTTCCTTAGACAAAGGCCTCCCACTTTTATTAATAGATGCCTTTTTGTGTTAACAGATGCCCCTTCTGTGTTAACAGAGGCCTTTTTATGTAAACAGAGGCCTTATTTTAACAGAGGCCTCTTTCTGGGTAAACAAATGCCTCTTTTTAAGAAAACAGATGTCTTTTTTTCCTTAAACAGAGGCCTCCTCCTTATATTAATAAAGGCCCCAGTTTCTAAATAGAGGCCTTTTGTGTTAATAGAGGCGTCTTTGTATTAACAGAGGCCTCTTAAATAAAGAGAGACCTCTTTTGTGTTAACAGATGCCCCATTTGTTTTAACAGAGGCCTCTTTTTCGCAAACAAAGGTCTCATTTTAACATAAGCCTCTTTTTGGGCAAACATATGCCTCTTTTGTGTTAACGGGGGCCCCCTTTTTGTGTTAACAGATGCCCCTTTTTGCGTTAACATAAGCCTCTTTTCAAGTAAACCAAGGCCTGTTTTCGGGTAAACAGAGGCCTCATTTAATGGAGGCCTTTGTCTGGGCAAGCAGAGGCCTCTTTTTATGTTAACAGAGGCCTCATTTTAACAGAGGTATCTCACTTTTATTAACAGAGATCCCATTTTCTTTACAGAGGCCCCCTTTTGTGTTAACAGAGTACTCTTTTTTGTTATCAGAGGCCCCTTCTTGTTAATATGGGTCCGTTCTACGTTAACAGATGCCCCTTTTTTGGTTAATAGACGCCTCTTTTTACGGTAACAACAGCCCCTTTTGTCAACTAAACACTTTTCTGCATGCTAAACACCATGCATTATTTACAATTATCAATACTCGTGAAAGCAATCTTTGCATTCCAATTGAGTTCATCTGCTACATTAGAAATATGAAGTACATAAATCTATATATGTCTTTTTTCTATCCCGGTCAGCTACCAGTTCATTTATCATAAAGTGGCAACTGTGAAGTACATTTTAGCTTATTGTGTCTAACTTTTCCCTAGCTGTCACACTTTTGCTTTTTGCGAAACTCTCCAGTTGATGGTATTCTTATTTCTCTCTTACGGCCACGCCTTGGTGTATATAATGGTGGTAGTACAATCATAGACTTCACACTTTCAGGGACCTCCCAATCAGCTTCATTGGGCATCGGGACAACAGATTCTTCATATGCTGCCCTTCAATAGTCAGCCTTATAGTACGGTGAGCTCAGCAAGTACAGTGAAGTTCTTGCTTCTTTCGCTACCGCAATTGCATACGCACAAGGGAACTTATCTAATTGAAACCGTCTATAGGTACAAGTATCATCACACAAACTAACAGTGTAACTCATTGCTACGTCGCTCACCTCATGCCGAAACTCATCTACTGCGCTCGCTGTAAATTTCTTAGCCTTGTCATAATTTTGCCGATATTTTTCCTCCATATCATGGGTTAAAATGCTTGTGTATTGCTGTGAAACCCCACGCCTATCATGAAACTACCTCTGCAATATCTTTCTAATACTTTCAAGTAATGACAATATCGGAAACTCTCGATCTTTCTTAATCAATGCGTTCAATGACTCTGCATTATTGGTCGTCATGATGTTATAACGGTTTCCTTCAAAGTGTGACCTTGCCCAAAGTTCAGGGATCGAATCTCTCAAGTACACCCCAATCTTATCCAAGATATCAATCTCATGTAGGAAGCCCATTCATAACTCTTCCATACCTTTCGTCCCATTTCCAATTCCAACTTCCTTCACTATCACTTAACCACTCTCCACAAGAAACTTTAATCCATATCTGAAATTAAATGACAATGCATATCATTATATGCATATTTTAAACATCATAAAATATCATTGTATATATTTTGATATGAGGCATATGTCAACATAACAGAAAAAAGATGCTTCTATTAACAAAACAAATTAACTTTAACGGGGCTCTGTTAACAAAATAAGGTCTCTGTTAACAAAAAAATGGGGCCTCTGTTAGAAAGAGGGCCTCTGTTTCACATAGAAAAGGACTCTGTTAATGTAAAAGGGACCTCTGTTAACAGTAAGGGACCTTTGTTAGAAAGAGGGCCTCTGTTTGACATAGAAAAGGACTCTGTTAACAAGAAGGGGCCTTTGTTAATGTAAAAGGGACCTCTGTTAAACGATACCTCTGTTAACACAAAAGGGGCCTCTATTAATAAAAGTGAGATTTCTTTGTTAAAATGAGTCCCCTGTTTACAGAAAAAAGGCCTCTGTTAACAAAAAGAGGACTCTGTCAAAAGATGTCTAATAATAAAAATGGGTCTCCGTTAACAAAAAATGGCCTTTTTAAAATGGGGCCTCTGTTAACAAAAAGAGGCATCTGTTAACAAAAAAATGGGCATCTGTTAATAAAAATAACCTCTGTTAGAGGAGGTTTCAGTTAACAAAAAGAGGTCTCTATTAATAAAAAGCTTCTACTCTCTGTTTAAGAGTTGTCTCTGTTAAAAAGAGGCCTCTGTTAACAAGATGTCTCTGTTAGGACAGAGATATCTGTTAAAGTATCTGACAGAGACTATATAACTTTACAGAGTACATATACAGTGACTTATTGAACAATTTGATTACATACAACCATTTCAGGAATTTTTCCCGAAACAAAGTGGATTTTTAATAGCAATGCTAAAATATTTTAGAACAAATTTTGAATTTTACAAACATTAACTCACCTGTGCAAATTGCAATGTTTATATCTTATTTGAGTTTCTTTCCCTCTTAAATATATCTACACGACGCTCTTCCGATCTTGAAAGAAACAGGGAGATATAAAGAGGAGAGGATCACTGATAATGTAAAGAGGGAAAATCAAAGAAGAATAAGTTATAGCAGTTAAACAAGAAACAGAAGCATCGGATCGTTCAGAGCTTCAGATTCCTTTTTTCAGATATAATGGGTAATAAAGACATTTCATATTAAAGTTTAGAGGGCATAATAGACTTTTAAATTATAAGGCCATAAAAGATAATGAGAGGCTATAAAAGAATACTAAGCCTTTGACCGGGCCTTTTTATAAAATCTCCCAGCCAATTTCGGGTCAAATTTTGGTTCCTACCATAATAATCAGCGCATAAAATAGTAAACTTCGGAATCAAAACACAGAAAATCGCTGCCGCCGTCGCCGATTCTCCAATTTCAGTCAGAATCATGGCCGCCTTCGCCGCCACTGCTACCGCATTATCAGAACCCTCCGCTTTCAGACCCGCCTCTCAACGTCCCAGTTCCTTCTCTGCCGCCGCTGTCTCCGTCCTCAGAGTCCCTTCCCCTGCTAGTTCTCCCAACTACTCTTTCAAATCCTTGAAATTACAGCTCGCTCCGCTTTCCCACCGCCGCATCGCCATCCCTCCCCGGTCGGCCGCCTGCGCCCCGGACGCCGCTCCCACGACTACTACTTTCCATGGCCTCTGTTACGTCGTGGGCGACAACGTCGACACTGACCAAATCATTCCCGCCGAGTACCTCACCCTTGTTCCTTCCAACCACGATGAGTACGAGAAGCTTGGTTCTTATGCGCTAATTGGCCTTCCGTCTACGTACGAAACCCGCTTTGTTGAACCGGGGAAAACGAAATCGAAATTCTCCATTGTGATTGCCGGAAATAATTTCGGCTGTGGCTCGTCCCGGGAGCATGCCCCTGTAGCTCTATGCGCTTCTGGGGTGGCTGCTGTTGTTGCCGAGTCTTATGCTCGGATTTTCTTTAGGAATTCTGTCGCCACTGGGGAGGTTTATCCGTTGGAGTCAGAGAAAAGGCTGTGCGAGGAGTGTAGGATTGGAGACGTGGTGACCATTGAGCTTGGAGAAAGTGACAGCAAGTTGATTAATCATACATCGGGCAAGGAGTACATGTTGAAGCCAATTGGTGATGCTGGGCCTGTGATTGAAGCTGGAGGGATTTTCGAATATGCAAGAGAAGCCGGGATGATTCCATCGCGCTGAATCTTATGGCTGGATGTTTTTGGGGTAAATATCTTTGTGCGATTTGTTTGCAATTGGTGTGTTTTGCTTGAAACTGAAACCTGTGTTGCAGATAGTCAGATTCTATTTTTTCTTTATAGGCACCAGCTGCCATGTGTTTACTTAATTATGTGATGGTCAAAGCTTTGTCTTTACCACTTTTCTGTTCATGTATTTGCTTATTCAGAATTGGAACCCCATATGAATTTACTTTAGAATTTAGATGTTCTTGAAATGAAAGGAAAGGAAGAAACATGAAATTACATAATGAAAGTTAGATCTTTTTAGATAAATCCATGTTTCCTAGGTGGGGATTTTGCGGACACCTAGATTAAATATTGAAAATTGGTGCAGCAGTAAGGAGGACATATCACCATACCTCTAGGGTCAGAAAGAGAAGTGGGAAAGACAGGTTTCTAGCTTGCATTGGCTGCCCCATGGCCATTACAAAAGCTTAACACCACAGGAAGAAGCACTAAGCAAAATTAGGAATCAGACAACATTCATCAAATGTATGTAAAGAACTGCATCTTGCCAATGTCATTTTTGCTCTACCTGAACAAGACATGCTGTATATAGTTGTATTAATTATACTCCCTCCGTCCCACAAAGATAATCCGGTAGGTAATTTTACGTGGATTACGGATTAGTAGGTAATGTGGTTAAAACATTTAATTTTATCTTATTTTTCCATATACACCCTTGTGTCATTCATTGTTTGAAATATTTTCAATGCATAGGTAGTTGAATAATAATAATTAATTGGGGGCACATATGGAAATGAAACATTAAATATATGTTCGATATGGTAAGTAGACTATCTTATTAGGACGGACGAAAATGGAATAGTGGACTGTCTTTTTGGGACGGAGGGAGTATATATGGAAAAAAATCTACTCCCTACTAGGAGGTGATATGGACTATTAATTAGGTTACTTCCTGAAACTGCTCCTAGTTGGATTTCATACCTCATAGTCACAGTAGTTTGCTTCTCAAGTTTGAGTTTTATCAATAGGCTACTACATTAGCAATTTGGCATCTGATTTACAAGTGTTGAATAGTATGGTTGATTGTAAACTTACCATGAGTGATGGAACTCAATATGAGAACCTTCTTCAAACAATCAGAAGGGATGGGAGGAACTTGTACAAGTAGTGGCTATCCAAGTGAACTTCTTTATTTGAATGCAGGGTATAAATAGGGCCGCCAAAAAATTTGTCTCCTGTGGATTTGGTAGATCCATTATCTATAGCCTCCATCCGCCCTGCTATATATTATTTTCCTTTCTAAGTTTAACATAGTTCCTTATTCGAATTCTTCTTGTTTTATATTAAAGTTAACTTCCTTTAACAGAAACAAATCAAGGATAAAAGTTAAAATTTACATATCATAGAATCAAACTTTTTCTGATAGGCTAGCTAGTGTGGACAAGTATGGAAGGGAAAAAAGATAGAGCAGAACTGATACTTTTTCATGGGTTGTAGGATTGCATTGGAGGTGTTTCAAAGGTGTCGGAGTTATCACTTATTGATGCCAAGATGGAATTATTTTCTGCAAAATTTAATGTTTCATGTGATGAACAAATCGTGAGTGAAAAGTATACCATATTTAGTTTTCTTCAAAAGTTCAATTCTATTACAGTATTTGGAAGAATTTACGTTCTACTACTTATTGCTAGACATGTTGTTGTTTGTTATAGTGATATCAGTGCCAAAATGCAAACTAATACCTTTAGTATGCTTGAATGGCACATCAGAGCACATTTAGGGAAAAATGTACTTTTGAGCTGGTCAAATATCATTTTTTTATCCATAAATTTCTTAGGACCCATAACTACTACCCAGTTATCATTCAAACATTTCTTAAGACGCAGGAGTATCAGTTGCTCAAATAGTAGTAAACTGGGTTACACTTTTTTGTCCGCTTACTATTAAGGCTGTGTTCAATTGCAAGTATTTCTACTTTTTTTGGCGCCTGATTGACATTTTTCCCAAGGAAATTGTATTTCACCTTCTGGTCACGTAAGCAAATTCTCCTCAAAAAGACAAAAACAAGGAAAACAATTTCCTATATTTTATTTCCATCGAAGCTCATGCTTGCAATCAAACCGACATTAGTGTTTTTATATGGAAGTTTATTTCTTGTTATGAGGTCTTTAACCCATCCACTGAGGTGGCCTCACCATTGTCTAAGATATGTACATGTTCTCGTTTATATTCATGCAGTGGCATATTTGGTTCATATTCTGGTATTAGTATGTATGTTTATAATAAGTGGATATTTTGTTTAAGCTGTAGGGTTTGCTCCTGCGCAGATTTCTTTGGATGCATTTTCACTGAAAGTTTCTCTTTGCAGGTATCTTAGGCTCTCTCATTCGTGGGGGCTAGCCTTGTGAACTAGTCTGGATCTCTACCAATTCCGAGATGTCAAGTCAGTTTAGCTGATTTTAATGTTTTCTATGGATAATTGTATTCACGTTTGTTCTATGTGATGGCCACCGATGAAACATTTCTTGCTCTGGTCGCGTTGTGGAATACTATATTAGGAAAAAATTAATAATTGTTCTGGATTACTGAGTATTTCATTACTTAGCTTTGGGCATTTTGGCGTTTGTTTTCTGTTTTTGGTAACCAATAAAAAGGTTCAGCACGTCTAGGGTCAAATCTCCTGTTGAGAATTCGCAATGCATGATCAGATATCACATTGGTTAGATCATATCACATTGATTACAAGTGATCTAACGAACGTTGGAAAAACCAACTGATGCTAAGCGTCAAACAGCTAAAGGTTGTAAAGCTAGGTTAACTGAAATTTAGCGTTCAATTTAAGTACACAGGTTTTTTTTTTTAGCTTCTGGGAGGAGAATAATGGAACATAATCAAGTGCTGATAAAATGAGATTTATTCCATGGAATGTTGTCATCACAACCACCTCAATCTGGTTTCTTTACTGATATGCTAGTTGATTTACTGACGAATATATTTACTAAGGACAATTTGCCGCTGCATTTGAAGACGCTGACCGCCAAAAAGCCAACGCACAGGCGGGATGGGGGATCCCAAAATCCTTGCATATATAAACAGAATGGAGGAAACAATGACGGTATAAGCGGCTACCTTGCTTGGTGGAGATATGGCTATTTCAGATACCATGTAGCTCAGCATCAGGAAGATCACTGACACTTGTAACAGCAAGCTATATCGGCTATTTTGGATGGTGAAAAGAATCAAACCAGCGGAACCAATGTAGGCTCTTGTGTTGAGATACAAAAAGGGGTTGAAGCTTGATTGAGGTAATGCCACCGTTACAGGACGATCATTAGATGGGCTTTTCATGGAGGTGGTGGTGATGGTGGTGTTTCCGCCATTGATGCTGGTTGTGTTGGTGTCAGCTTGTCTAACTCCACCAGGTGGGCTGAGCACAGCCTGGTAAGTGGCCGTTGCAATCAGTATGGCCACCACTAGAAGGGTATTTCGCATTTCTCTTGATAGGCCCATGCGCATGTAGACATCATAGCGGGCAAATTTTTCTGGAATTCTTTCTCGTGAACTCATGAAATCTGCTAGGCTCACATTCTTGTGAAGTAACGAAGCTCTTAAGGCTCCTGCTTGGCGTAGATCCTTCTTGACTTCACAGTTAACTTCAACTGGAAGAGCCATGGCAACATCAAGTGCAGTCAAGTCTTGTGAGTTATTGTCATTCAAGTTGTTCATATTCTTGACTAATAACTTTACAACCTGCATTGGTATTCTTTAATTATAGACAAGATAATTCTATGGTGAAGATTACAAATTACATTAGATAGAACCAGACTCATGATGTAATAGTTATTGATGTTGAAATCAGCAATATGGGACTCTGGGTTTTCTTTTCATTGGGCTACATCATGAGTTGGTTCCATAAGAGAACCTGATTTTGGTTCCATAGCATTTCTACCTGTGTGCATTCAGTAGAAAGTGCTTAAAGGTACTAATGTTGGAGGGGATGTAAAATGACCTGGGGTTGGTTTGTAGATACAGCAAGGTGCAGGGCTGTGTTGCCTTCCTCATTCTTCCAATTGAGTATTTCTTTGTTGTTTGTCCTCTGAATCCAACCCAAAAGAACCCCAAAAGCATAAGCACTTCTGTTTCTCACAGCAACATGCACTGCAGTATCCCCTGACACTGTCAAATCCTTGATTGATTCTGGGCAAGAAACAAGAAATTCTGCCAAAAGCTCCACGTTGTTCATTTCTGCAGCATAATGAAGGGGAGTAATGCGTCCCCTTCCTGCAATGCGAACCAGTGAAGGATTGTGTTTTACAAGCCTTTTTACAGTTTCAACATGATTGTTGTGCAAAGCTAAGTGCAAGGGGCTAAAACCATCTGGGTTTAACTTTTTACCAAATGAAGGCTTTAAGCTCATGAACTCAACTGCAAAGTGTGTATTTCCAGCAGCTGCAGCGATATGTAAAGGTGTATCGGCAAATGGTATATTTTCGATGTCTTCTAGATTCAGGTTTTGTGCAGGGATCGAGTACAGGCCTTGGACATCTCCTGCTAGAGCTACTCCCTTCAATAGGTGATCCATTACAGAGACGACTTGAGCGATTTTGGGAGCTTTGAGCAGAATCTTGAAGGGTGTATTAATGATTATATTCCAAAGAAGATTGCGGTCAACCCAGTTTGTCTCTGCCTTTCAGAAATTAAAAAATTGAAAGTCCAAACATGGAGAGATACTTGTTTAGTTAATGGGTATGGTTTAGCTGTCACTGCCTCAAATCAACAACGTTATCTAATATCTATTTCTTTCCGAATCTTTCTTATGACTTTCTTGTTCATTTATGCAGCATAATGCATGTGGTTTAAGATTAAGACAGTAATAAAATATGAGAAGTGGCTTGCAAGTGGTGCTCCACTATTAGTCAACCTTAGAAAGATGATGATGAATAATTGAAGAAAGAAGAATGTACAATAAAGTTAAGTTCTGCTCAATGACAGTTTTATGTAAATATTTTGGTATGTTACTTCCATAAACTGGGAGTTATCTCGCAGGAATTCATTGCGAGAAAGAAGAAACAACAGAACTGTTAAGGCTTTACATATCAAGAAAATACAAAGAAATCTTGCCAAAAGCTTAGAATATTGTTCGAAGAGATGGAGCAGGTGCGCCTGGAGGCAACTGAGAGGCTAATGGAAGCTGCCAAGATTGGAAATATCAACACTTTATATGAACTTCAACGGTAGGATCCATTTATTTTGGAAAGCTTCAACCAGATGCAGTTTATCGATACACCTTTACACATAGCTGCATCAAGAGGCTTAACCAACTTTGCGATAGAAATCATGAGCTTAAAGCCTTCATTAGCCAGGAAGCTAAATTCAGAAGGTCTTAGTCCTCTGGACCTAGCTTTGCGCAATGGATACACTAACACAGTAGGAAGACTGGTAAGGTGTGATCATGGTCTAATACGCGTTCAAGGGAAGGAAAGGATTACTCCGTTGCATTTTGTAGTACAAACAGATGACATTGATCTCTTGGCTGGGTTTCTGCTGGCTTGCCCGGAATCTATCAATGACCTGACCATTCGAGGAGAGAATGCTGTGCATATCGCTGTAAGAAGCAAAAGGTATAGAGCTTTTCGGGTGTTAGTAGGATGGCTTCAAAGGATAGACAACCTGGAAATATTGGATTCTGTGGATGAGAAGGGCAACACATTGTTGCATATTGCTGCATCTACAAACCAGCCTAAGGCCTCTCTCTCTCTCTCTCTCTCTCTCACACACACACACACACACACTCACTCACTCACTCACTCACTCACACGCACACACAGAGGAACACACAGAGTCAGAGATTAAGCTTTCAAACAAAGTTGTTCAACGTGCATAATGGAAGTTTAGAGCCCCGTACTACGGTGGATTAATAGTAACAGATAGCATGAAAGAAGAAAATCGAGAATATTCTCTTCCTAGTACTATCTAATACCACATGTCAAACATGCACTTGAAAAGCTTTCAAGTAATCCTGCCATTTACACATATTTAAGCATTACAGATGGAATAACCTTCTTGAGTAATTTCTCCATCAATTTGGATTTTCAAATTGTTACTGCAGGTTGTTAAGAAATTGATCCGTAAAGTTGCTTCAGAAACATTCATAAAGAAAAATTTCAACGGACTCACAGCCTAACATTGTAACAAGGCTACCAGTAGATGAAAACAGAGAAATCAGAAAAGTTTTCGACAGTATTGGAGCATCTGGATTCTCACCACTTGTCCAGGCTATTACTTTACCAGAATTTCTAAATTCAAGAGAGTACATCTTCCAAAAATTAGTCAAAGTTAATGTTTTTCTCCAGCAGGGCTTGCCAGAAGAAACACGCAGTGCCCTCCTAGTTGTTGCTGTCCTTGTTGTCACAGTTACCTACCAAGCTATTCTCCTGGGAGGGCTTTCTGATAGTGGTGATGATATCAACGGGCGAATTCTAATGCCTGAGAAGGACTTCTTTTGGTACATTCTCCTTAATTCTACAGCCTTTGCTTTCTCAGCTAGAATGATTGTTCTGCTTCTAAAGTCAAATTTTTTTACCGCACTTCTTGAGCTGCTGCTGGCAATGATCTTGAGCTACTATATATCAATGTTTAACATAGCAACCAGTAGCGCAAGGGTGGCTTTATCTCTTATTGGTTCTCTATTTTTGCTATTCATAATTTTGATGAGATCGAAATTGTGTGTGGAAGTAAAGGGATTGCCTGCAGCTCTGCAGTGTCTGGTAGAATGCCTTGGAAGTGAATACACCCGGGACAGATTGCAGAATGAAGTGGTTGCCAGTAAATATTCATAAAAAATTTTCAAGAAAAATGAAAATCAACCATGATGGTTGTGTACTGGTTTATTTTGTCATTCGTCATGACATATGTAGCCTTTGAGTGTAGTCAGTACCCAAGGTTCATAAGATGCAAGTTATGACAACAAACTGAGTCCCAGTCTGAAATGTTGATCTTTCTAGAGATCTCAAAGTTAATTAGACATAACTTGAAATGTATGAACTGCAGTTCACCCCATTTTGCTTAGAGTTCCATTACATACGAAAATCTTGGTTTGCGCGATTAGACTCCACCTTTACAATTTACAAGTGAAGCTTTCAATATCTGATTATCTGTACCATGAAGGAACGATGTTCCATAACATGTCTATATTGGGGTTGAAAAGAAATACACTGGTTTTTCAATTTAAATACACTGGTTTTCAATTTGATAATGTTCAATTTAAATACACTGATTTTTAGCATCTGCGGAAGGAGAATACAGGAACATAATCAAGTGCTGATAAAATGAGATTTATTCCGTGGAATTTTGTCGTCACAACCACCTCAACCTGGTTTCTTTGTTGATACACTAGTTGATTTGCCGATGAATATATTTACTAAAGGACAATTTGCTGCCGCATTTGAAGGCACTGACCGCCAAAAGCCAACGCACAGCTGGGATGGGGATCCCAGAATCCTTGCATATATAAACAGAATGGAGGAAACAATGACGGTATATGCAGCCACTTTTCTTGGTGGAGATATGGCTGTTACAGAAACCATGTAACTCAGCATCAGGAAGATCACAGAAACTTGCAACAGCAGGCTATATCGGCTATTTTGGATGGTGAAAAGAATAAAACCAACCGAACCAATGAAGGCTATTGTGTTGAGGTACAAAAAGGGGTTGAAGCTTGATTGAGGTAATGCCACCGTTCCAGGACGATCAGTGGATGGGCTTTTCATGGAGGTGGTGTTTCTGCCACTGATTCTCGTTGTGTTGGTGTCAGGTTGTTTAAGTCCACCAGGCGGGCTGAGCACAGCCTGGTACGTGGCTATTGCAATCAGTGTGGCCACCACCAGTAGGGTGTTTTGCAATTCACTTGATAGGCCCAGACACATGTAGACATCATACCAGACAAATTTTTCTGGAATTCTTTCTTGTGAACTCATGAAATCTGCTAGACTCACATTCTTGTGAAGTGATGAAGCTCTTGAGGCTCCTGCTTGGCGTAGAACTTTCTTGACTTCGCGGTTTACTTCTACTGGAAGAGCCATGGCAAAATCAAGTGCTGTCAACTCTTGTGAGTTCTTGCCATTCAAGTTGTTCATGTTATTGACTAATAACCTTACAACCTGCATAAGTCTTCAATTAAGACAAGATAATTGTACGGAGAAGATCACAAATTACACTTGACACTCCTGCTATAAAACCAGACTCACGATGTGACATTTACTGATACTGAAAACAGTAATGAAGTTGTGAATTCAGTAGAAATGCCTAGAGTTAATAAAGTTGGAGGGGATGTAAAATGACCTGGGGTTGGTTTGTAGATACAGCAAGATGCAGGGCTGTGTTGCCTTCTTCATTCTTCCAATTCAGTACTTCTTTGTTGTTTGTCCTCTGAATCCAACCTAACTGCACACCAAAAGCATAAGCTCTTCTGTTTCTCACAGCAAGATGCACTGCAGTGTCCCCGTAAACAGTCAAATCCTTGATCAATTCTGGGCAAGAAACAACAAATTCCGCCAACAGCTCCACATTGTTCATTTCTGCAGCATAATGCAGGGGAGTCATGCGTCCCCTCCCTGTGACTCAAATCAGTGAAGGGTTATGTTTTACGATCCTTTTTGCAGTTTCAACACGATTGTTGTGCAAAGCCAGGTGCAAGGGGCTAAAACCGTCTGGGTTTAGTTTTTTACCAAACGAAGGCTTTAAGCTCATGATTTCAAGTGTGTATTTCCAGCAGCGGCAGCTATATGTAAAGGTGTATCGACAAATGGTATGTTTTCAATGTCTTCTAGGTTCATGTTTTGTGCAGGGATTGAGTACAGGCTTTGGACATCTCCTGCTAGAGCAACTTCCTTCAACTGGGAATCCATTATAGAGACGGCTTGTGCAATTTGGGGGCTTTGGGCAGAAACCAAAAGTGTGTAAGTGATTATATTCCAAAGAAGATCATAATCAACCCAGTTTATCCCTGCCTTTTAACAAAATTAAAAAAATTGGAAATCTAAATAAAGAGAACAATATTTTATTAATTGGTGAGGTTTAGCTATCACTGCATCTAATCAACAACTTGTTCTTACCGAGTGTTTCTTACTACATTCTTATTTCTTAGATTATTATAGAGCGTGATATATAACCGTTTTTTATTTTTGACGCAGTTTGATGCTCAGTTATATGGTTATGAAAGATAAATTAAAGACAGTAATAAACTGTGGGTAGTGGCATGCAAGTTGCATTTTGCACTATTAGAGTCAACCTTAAAAGGATAATGTTGAATAATTGAACAGAGGATGTAAGACAAATTCAAGTTCTATTCAATGAAAATTTATGTAAATATTTTGCTATATCACTTCCAGAAACTTGGAGCAAAATACGAAGAAATCGTGCCAGAAGCTTTGACTATTGTTCCAAGATATGGAGCAGATGCCTCTGGAGGCAACTGAGAGGCTAATGGAGGCTGCCAAGATTGGAAATATCGACGCTTTATATGAACTTCTACGGGTGGATCGATTTCTTTTGGAAAGTATTGAAAGTATTAATCAGATGCAGTTCATCGATACACCTTTACACATAGCTGCATCAAGAGGCTTAACCAACTTTGCCATAGATATCATGAGCTTAAAGCCTTCATTAGCCAGGAAACTAAATTCAGAAGGTCTTAGTCCTCTGGACCCATCTTTGCGCAGTGAACACACTCTCACAGTAAGACTTGTACAATGTGATCATGGTCTAATACGTGTTCAAGGGAAGGAAAGGATTACTCCATTGCATTTTGTAGTAGAAACAGATGACATTGATCTCTTGGCTGAGTTTCTGCTGGCTTGCCCTGCCAGGAATCTATCAATGACCTGACTATTCGAGAAGAGAATGCTGTGCATATTGCTGTAAGAAGGCATAGAGCTTTCCAGGTTTTAGTAGGATGGCTTCAACGCATAGACAACCTGAAAATACTGGATTCCAGGGATGAGAAGGGCGATACGTTGTTGCATCTTGCTGCATCTACAAACCAGCCTAACATGCTCTCTCTCTCTCTCTCTCACACAGAAGCAGCTTGAACTTTTAAACGAAATTGTTCAACATCCATAATAGAAGTCTAGGGTCTCCCAGTATGGTGGATTGAACAGTAATAGTCTAATAGATTGTATTAACATGAAAGAACCTAGAATTGTCTTCCTGCATTAGAGATGGTAACCTTCTTGAATAATTTCTCTGAAACTTTCCATCAATCCGGGTTTTGAAATCATTACTGCAGGTTGTTAAGAAATTGATTGGTAAGGTTGCTTCAGAAACATTTGTTAAGAAAAATTTCAACGGCCTCACACCTTTTGAGATTGCAACAAGACTACCAGTAGATTAAAGCAGAGAAATCAGGAAAGTTTTTGACAGTATTGGAGCATCTGGATCCTCACCTCTTGTCCAGACTATTATTTTACCCGAGTTCCTAAATTCAAGAGAGTTCATCTACCAAAAATTAGTCAAAATTCATGTGTTTCTCCAGAAGGGCTTACCAGAAGATACACGCAGTGCCCTCCTGGTTGTTGCTGTCCTTGTTGTGACAGTTACCTATCAAGCTATTCTCAGCCCCCCGGGAGGGCTTTCTGATAGTGGTGATGATAACGACAAAGGGCTAATCCTAATGCCTGAGAAGGATTTCTTTTGGTACGTTCTTCTGAATTCTACAGCCTTTGCTTTTTCCGCTGGAACAATTGTTCTGCTTCTTAAATCTAATGTCAGTACTGCACTTCTTGAGCTGCTGCTGCTCTCAATGATCTTGACCTACTTTATATCAATGCTTAACATAGCAAACAGTGGCGGGGGAGTGGTTTTTCTCTTATTTTCTCTGTTTTTGCTACTCATAATTTTTACGTGGAAATCATCTGTGGAAGGAATAGGATTGCCTGCAGCTCTGCAGTGCTTTGTATTCTGGCTTGGAAGTGAATACACCAGAGACAGATTGCAGAATAAAGTGATTGCTAGTGAATATTCATCAAAAAATGAAGATCAAACATTACTGTGTAATGCTTTATTTCTGATGATTGCCTACTGTACATATAAGATTGTTAAGATACAGTGTCAGTGTAAATCACAAGAGCAGATAAGCTTGTACAATATAAGCCGCAATAGTCAAGCTGAGTGCTTTGGAATTACTAGTTCATCACCTCGTCCATTGTTACAAATCGGTGCTCCTCAATCGATAGCTGTGCTGCAACTCCAATCGCTACAGAAACCAATCCATCCTGCAAATCTACAGCAGGAGCTTGCTTGCCTTTTGCTCTTATTGCAGACAAGAACTGAATATGTTCCAGATAGCTAGAACCGTGATGTAGTCCCTCGTATCTGGTAAACAGTGAAAATTTTGGTTGAGGTTATCAAAAAATTTTTAGATGCAATAGATCAAAATGTACTGAATGGGATAAGTAAAAAATAGAAACATTTACTTTATTCGATCATCCTCAGCTTTTAGTGTCTTAACACCATTCCTTCCTTCAGCACGAGTACCCCAACGAACAATACTCTCAGGAACAAATGCCTCACCCTGCAACCATTTATAAGTAAGCATCAAGTGCATGTCCAATTTGCAGCATTAGATGATTCGGTAGTATGTAAAACAAGATTTTAACTTTTTCTTTCCTAGAAGTCTAGCAATACGGAAAATGATGTCAATACTTTTGGCTCTGAGAAACAAGATCTGAACTTGCATAGACCTATCAAGGACCAAGCATGCCACGAGGACTCGGCCAAGAGGAGAAGAGAGGGAGAATATGGAGGAAAACTGTACCTTCCCAATGTCACCAACCACAGATATTTCTTGTTCATTTTTACTCCCTTCAGCAAACATACAGAGATCAAGCATTCCCCGGGAACCATTTTTGAATTCCACAATTACATAAGCATTATCAATTATATCAGGCACCTGCCAAAACAGGTTAAGATTTTCAGAAAATTGTAATCTAGAATCAGAGCCTATCTCATTCTTGCTTGAATTGATAACATGTGAAGACCAGAAAGTACAATGGTTTCCAGAGAAAAGAAGTCTACCTTGCCATCATAAACTTCATCTTTATGATTCACATCAACACCTCCAGAAGCCATAACACGGACAGGATTTGTCCCTGCAAACAGCCTCATGAGATCGAAAAAGTGACAGCATTTCTCCACCAGAGTGCCCCCACTGTTACAGTTGAACCGGTTCCAATTTTTTACCTATCAAAAGCTGATATTCATAAAAATACTCACATCTAAAGACAGCCACCAATAGCGGCTGAAACCTTAGCGTACCTTAACTAGAAATGGGAATCGATGTTCTCGGATAGCCACCATCTTAACTTGTCCTAAAGTTCCACCCTTCACTATATCTATCAGTTTAGCAACTGGTGGCATGTATCTATATTCTAACCCAACTTGTAACAGTATTTCCGGTCTCCTTTTTGCAGCTTCTATGACCTGCAACCGCATTGCTATGTTGAAATAAAATCAGCTCATAATTTAGTCAAGCACGGGAATGTAAGCAAGCAAGAAGATACGTCGTCTAATGGCATCTTGGACTACTTTAGCTTCAATTTCTTGTAGGAGTGCTTACTAAGGAAGACAACTTAAGTCATAAACACTTGTAACTACAATTAAAGTAAGTACTTTGAGTGAATTATTATTAAATAAAAGCCATCTCAAACGGGCGCTCAATCAGTAAAATATATGATTTTGTAACAAAAAAAAGAAACAGAATCAACTAATATGTGTCTTTCCAACCTTTCTGCAATCTGCAACGGTTGTACAGAGAGGTTTCTCCACCAGAACATGATGGGGCTTCGGATGGCCGATGATATCCATCAAAATCTCACAGTGAGTCATGTTCGGAGTGGAAACAACCAAAACATCACAAATCCCACAATCCAGCATCTCCCTGTGCCCTGAAAAAACCTGAAGAGGCCAGTTGAATGACTGAGCCAGATTCTGGGCTTGTTCTTGGGAAGGTAGATGCGGGTCGGCTACGGCAACCACAGCTACACCTTCAGCCCTGAGATGGTAGAGATTGATCAGATGCTCTCTTCCCATCATCCCAACACCGATTATTCCATACTTGACAATCTTGTTGTTATTATCAGCCATTGGATTGATCGGAGAAGAACTGGACATTTAGCCGGCCGATGATTATGCAACTAGAAGAACGAGATTGGGTTGGAAATGCTATAAAAATGGCATCTTTTTGGAGTACGAATATTCCCGTGATCTTGAAATCACTGTTCCATCCTTTGTTTTTATTATAGTTTTTGCTTAATGCAATGCATCTAGACAGGTTACACGTGTTTGCAAAGACCAATAAGAAGATAAAAGATTATAAAATATGCGAAAGAGAGAGACGACAACTTTAACGAGTTGAAGAAGATGGATGGATGGATGCATATATCCATTAGGTACATGATTGAATTAGGAGTCGAGTTTGCTTACCGTTTTCTCTGCAATTATCATAATAAAAGTAAATAACGCTCCATTATTATCTCATCAGTTCATGATTGAGTTAATATAGAGTCATCAAAGACCATAGTTCTATGCTCTGAATGTGAGAAAGAAACCATCACTAGAATAAAACAGTTAGAGTAATCTATAATCTATATCTATAATCTATAATATAATTTATATCTATATATTAATAAGAGTAGAAGTAAATTGAATCTTCAATTAGAAATGATTCTATTTGGTTTCAGATTATATTTTAGAGAATCTTTTTTATTTTATTTTATTTTGTCCCGCTAATATTAGTAACCGCATATTATTAATACAAAAAATTAACTAATATTGATAACCACCTACTATTGGTAACCCCTCACTATTGATACAAAAAATTAATTATTATTAGTAACCGCCTACTATTGATACCACTATTGATATAAAAACTTAACTGTAAAGCATTATTACTGGATATATTGCACCATAAAAATATGTCTAAAGAGTACATTGAAATAAGATATTACAATTTTCCATTGCAAATTAAGGTTTATAGAACATCATTTTAGTGCTTTACAATGCTCCATAACATTGAAGATGGAAAATTAGAAAAGAAACCGGTACCCCTTCATTATTTTTAAGGTAACCAGTTGTTTGCATTCATAGGTGAGAGTATCACAATCCTTTTAAACAATACATGTTTTAAAAAAATTAATTCCATAAAACTTAAGAATATACAGGAAATTAAAGTACAAAAAATAAAATGAAAAAAAGATGAATCTGAAACTAAATTAAATATATTTTACCGAAAAATAAAAATCAACTCTCCTATAGTTTTGAAACTGACTTAAAAGTTCTACGTTTGAAAGGTAGGCATTTGTATACATTCATAGGAAAGCATCCCGGTCTTTTTAGTTCCAACCCCCAAAAGAAATGTTATATCCTTAACCAAGAGAAATCTGTATCTAATAAAAGTAGAACTAAAATTGAATCTTCAATTGAAAATTTTTCAATTTGGTTTCAGATACTGTTTGAGAGAATCTTTTTTATTTTACTTTATTTTTTTAACTTTCATTTATATATATTGGTAGGTTACATAACCTACCATTATTGGTAACCGTCCACTATTGATAAAAAGAAAAAAACTATAAAAACATAACCACACTTTGTAGTTAATAAGATAGTGGACTGTTACCTTAACCAATACTAAAACGGTTAAAGAAAATTAAAGTTAAAAAAAAAGAAATGAAAAAATAATATTCAAGTTGTGGTTTATAGACAACAGTAATGGTTAAAAAAATTAGTTTGACAGTAAAATAATACATGTTTTGGAAAAAATAGTTCTATAAAACTTACTAATATATAGAAAACTAAAGTAAAAAATAAAATATAAAAAAATTAATTATTTATTAAAAAACTGTAAAAGCATAACCGCCCATGATTGATGTATTAAAAATATATATAAAAGAATAATCGCACTTAAAGTGGGTGGTTATTTTACTCAATATTAAAACAGTTAAAGAAAATTAAAGTTTAAAAAAAAAAAGAAATGAAAAAAATAAGATTCAAATTGCGTATAAAGAACAATAATGGGTTAGAAAAGAAATATAATGGGTGGTATCAACAATAAGCAGTTATGTAAATTAGTATGATAGTTTAAACAATGCATGTTTTGGAAACAAATAGTTCTATTAAACTTATCAATATATAGGAAACTAAAGTTAAAAAAATAAAATGAAAAAACAAACGAACTATGTATATAAGCATTGCTGTTCTAAAGTCAAAAAATAAAAGTAAATGAATTATGTCTTCAGAATATATCTCCTTCTGGTGCTCTTGATCTATTTGATATATATGATCATGTATTTTTAATTTTTCAATACAAATGATTTATATATATAATCAATGCATTTCTAATTACATTTTTTTATTATCTTTTTAGACTTTATTGAAAAGATTGTCGTCAAATATCTCTTAGAACATTAGAAGTCATCTACGGGTCGGAGAAGTAATATTAAGGCATGTCGAACTTATTTTAGATTATTATGACTACTAATAAGAGTTGATGTTAATTTATGGACTTTAATTGTTAGTTGTTGGGACGAATAATAAGAATTAAGATTAACCTCTTTTCGAATTTTCTTTAAGAATTCAATATTCAATCGTGGATAGTTCCACATAGCAGTGTTTAAAGTTGTAAATCATGTTGATATGAAAATACTTAGATATGAAAAGAAATTAAGAATGAGAAGTCAATTAATGAAACAATGAATGTTGTGTATAATAGGGTTTTCCAAAATTTTTAATAATATTAACAAAATATTTATTTTTGCTATCTTAAAATGTTACTTTATTTATTACTTTACTCCTATATTGTTTAATTTCCTTACGTTATACTTGGTTAACAAAATTTGCACAGGAGCAAATACTAGTAATATATACTAAAAGCTGAAGTAGTAGACTAAAAGTTGAAGTAAACGGAACCTTTTTCCCGCCTAAAGTTAGAATCAGAAAATTATTTTAATTATTATTTAATTTTATTATTATTATTTTTTAACATTGGCCAAATGGTAACTACTATAGTTATGATAATTGTTCATGTGTGGCCAATTTACAATTAGTATAACCGCCTTTTACATGGTTTTGGAATTAGAATCATTTTTACTTTTTTTTTTCTTATTTTTCAATGGCAAGTTTTGTGTAGCTATTGTAACTACCCACTAATTTAGTGGAAACTACCCATATTTCTTATTTCTAACTATCCATCTTTTTGATTTATTTTTTTAATTACCACTATATTAGTTGAAACTACCCATATGCATATGCAAATAAAAACTTATTTTTCATTCACAATTATTTTACTTAATAATTAATTTCCTTAATATTTGCTGCATTCTTGCCACTAGCGTTCATCCGGGTCTATTATTGCTTTTCTTTTTCTTTTTCACGTCGTGTTGGTGATTTTTGCATATTAAAGAGGCTCTAATGACTTTGTTGCCTTTTCTATTTTATTGAGGTAGGTCTTATTTAGAGATTGAGAAAGTTAAAATAATCCTTCATTAATATGTTTATGAGTTTTTTTTAATACATGTTTATGAACTAATTAGTTGCTTAACTAAAATAATAATATTTGTATTTGTATGCTTTACACCAATATGTGTCCGGTTATGTTTCAATAATAATTTACATTAATTAATTAATCGACTTTAAGTAATTTTATCAACTTGATTATTAATATTTTTTAATAACTAATTAATATTTTTCAGGTTACTCATTAATTAGTAATTGAAAATGGACTTAGATTGTTTAACATCTTAAGGGCTCTTTTCTTAACGTTTTACCTTATTAATTTATTTTGGAAAGTAAGGGATTGTTTTGTTGCCAATTAGTGATTTGGTTTAAAGTTTTTTTACATATATATTCTAATTTTTTAACTTAGAATGTTCATTAACAAAATGCATTCATGTAGTTTAATAGTAGTAGTATGTTTTAGTAAATGAGGTGTGCTTTAGTTATTGGTTTGCAATTAATTAGTTTGGTTTACATCTCTTTCTTTTTTTTTTTTTTTTTTTTTTGAAATAAAGGGGGGGATTGGAGAGGGAAAATATATGTAATTTGAAATCGAAACCTTCCGCTTAAAACATGAGTATATAATCATTGCACTATTTATTCGAACCACTGTTTTACCCCATAGTGGTTTAAATTAGACAAATAATTGGGGAAAAAAAGAAAAAGAAAAATGTCATGTATTCTATTAATACGTTTTAGTAATTTTACAACTTAAACGAACTTTTAACAAGTAAAAGAGATGCTTAGCTATTGTTTCGCATTTAACTCGGTATAGGTCATATTTGTTTAAATTACACAGCATAGGAAAAAACTATATGTTTTGTAGTTTTATTTTTATTTTTTATTTTTTGTCTACTCAGTTTAGATTGCATTTTGATATATCAAAAGTAAATTAGAAATTAAAGAAAATATATAAAGGGGAAAAAAACCCAAAGGATTTCCCCTTTTATGTCATTAAGCATATCTTACTGGAGTCAGAAATGAGTTACATGTATAAAGTCAACAAATAACACGACAAATGTCGTTTATAAAAAAAAAGTGTTTCAAAATTTGAAATACCTAAACAAAAAAGAAAAATGATATCTTAGATTTAAAATGTTGTGTTTAATTAATAGTTTCATATTTATATAATAATTATTTAAATTCGATTATATGTAATACAATTTTTATAGCATTCTTTATATATTGTCACAGAATTAAGCCCCTGCAACGCATGGGTGAAAAAACTAGTTTTTTAACAAAACTTGCGAGTTTCTCAGTTTTTCTCAAACTAATGGATTTAGTTCTAATTAATAAAAATGATTATATTTAATATATTAATTAGTGAATTCCATTCTCTCCCACCCCCCATGCAAACACTCTCTCGTATTTTACTCTATTTTTCATTATTTTGTTTTATTTTATTTTAATTTTTTTGTTATATAAGGCTTCATAGTTCATATAATAAAAAATAAATAAAATAGAGTCTTGAAAAAACTGAATCCGATTAGAGAGAATCATGTGTCACTATATATATATATATATATATATATATATATATATATATGAATATATCTTCAATATATAAATATGTCTTTTCTTTTATTTTTCTTTTTATTATTATTAAATTCTTTATAGTCTCACTAAGTACTCCGTCTTTTAGAAGATCCGTCCATCAATCGTGTTGGTGAAAATAATCCAATGTTCTCAAAGAATTCATCAATCAATTTGGAGTTTTTGTGTCAAGCCAAAATATGGATCCGCTAGAAACATTAAATCAATTTGTAGTATTAAAGTACATTAAAAAAAAAAAAAAACTAGGAGAAGCCTAGTGAGTGGAGCAAAATGAACACAACTATGCATATAATTAACATGGGATTCTCCGTAATCAGAATTCAATTTGTTTAAGACTCTATTTTATTTATTTTTAATTATATGAGAAAGAGTGTTTGATTGAATGCACAAATGGAAGAGAGAGGAATAGTGCCTGGGTTTTGGGATTTTTCATTCATTAATTAATATATTAAATTTAATTATTTTTTATTAATTAGATCTAACCCGCACCCGTTAAAGGGGTTAAAAAATTACACTCGTTAAAGGTTCGTTTTAGGGGAAAACAACTTTGTAGTATGTGTTTCTCAGGGATGGCAATGGGACGGATATTATTCGATAACCACGGGTTCCCGTCCCGCCGTCCCGTTAGGGCGGGTACGGGGTAAAGGATTTCGCTCCGAAGTCTTATCGGGTTGGAATCGGGTACTGACCGCCCCAACTCAATACCCAATTTTTATTTTTATTTTTTTTGGAAAAAAAAATTTAAACTCAAGTAGTGAGTTGATGAGGGTTTGATCTCAGATATCCAAGATGGAAACAATAAACCTTATGTCACAACCCCGTTATTTTATCCTATAATTTTGAGTTGTCTCTTTGGGCGATGGTGGAAGCTTTTGTAGTTTTTTAATAGAACAAAAGACTAACGAGGGTCATGACATGTCAATGAAATAAGTTTCATAAGTTTTTATCTAGATAGTGATATTATTAGATCTCTTCAATTCATTTAGGATTATATTATTCATGAAATATCCTTTGAATTTCAAAAACTTGTTTATACTTCTAGGAATATTTTGAAGTCCATGTCACAAGAATTGCTTCTCATGTTTATTAATTTGATTGCATAAATGGTTTCACTTGAAAGTATGTGTAAAAACAAGCTTGTCAAGAGTTAATATCAAAGTAAATATACACAAGCAATACAATCCATTACATAAAAACCATTTTATTAATTAACTAACCGTATAGAGGATTGGGGGTCTCTACATGGAAAAATGAGAATCCCAATCTATGCAAAAGTTTTACTTATACCATTACATTACATATTATGTCTTTACCTTATATTCATACTTATATATATATATATATATATATTCTATCATCTCTATTTCCTTACTAGACTAGTATTACATTAGAATTAAACAAAAAATATTGGCTTGTCTTTCCAAATCTTATCATAGTGTAGGTGGGTGAGGGTGTAGACACATATTATGTTCATGTGAAATCCCTAAATACATCCGGAACTCCGGTGCATCTTCGTAGTACGCCCAAATATCCGTCTCAATAACACGCATAATCATATTTGCATCCCGGGAGAGTATCCAATCTTCAGCTTGCTTCTCATAGGTTCTTCAATGGATCATCTATAAAAGAGATCAAAGACACTAAATAAGTACAAAGTACCATGTGAGTATTACATTATTTTGGTTTGCCACAATGTTATAAAAAAATCTTTCCATGTCACAAATTTAAGAAACATTAGAATGTACAAACCTTTTGAATATATTATAGGACCCCAAATACTAGAAATTCCTACTACTCATGGTGCGTCTTATTGCCTTGCAAATACCAAAATGGTAATGGCAGTACAATGGATTCACAACAAATTTCCAGTTGGCCTTTACCGGATTTCCAAACAATCATCAATCCATAGCAATTTCATACTACTCATCTTATCCTGGAGTTATAGAATGGATCAAATCAAAGCAAACTAATACAAAATGGGTAGAGGGACTCTAGTAGTTCTTATGTAAGAAAAACGTTTCAACAACATCCAAAACACATGCTTTTATTTGGAACTTACTTGAAACTTATGCATGTCAAAGTAAACCAAAGTAATGAATTACTTACCTTTGCTCGTGTCTTTAAAGATTATTGTATATGTATGAGTAGAGATATGCCTCCAAATCCGTGCTATTTTCAAGCAAAATAAGCTTTACAGTAAGGGTTCTATATACATATAGAGAAGGCTTTGTTTGAGAGGTTAAAAGAGTGCTTTTGAATGTCTTTTGGAGTTGTTTAAGGTCTTGCTTAATTTATGGAAGAATTTTCTACTTGTTTTCTAAAAGTCTTTGAGTTCCTCCAATGAAAAAGCTCTCATTTGTTCTAGATAATTTGTAAATGTCCAATAACAATGAGCCCAATTGGAAGTATAATAATCCTTCTTATCAAATCAAGGTCCCAAGTGTGTTTTATAGATTTAATTCATGTGAGAAATTTCCATTGGGTACAAGTGTCTTTAGATTTTTTTTCCACTTATTTCTTAATAAATCTCTTTACTTAATGTACTCTATAATTAAGTCATTATATTTTCTACTATATTAATGACACACCGCATTTTCACTTTAAGCATTCTTCGACCCTAAATTTACCACCCGATTGAACTTAGTTGTTCTCTTAGCAGTTCTCCATAACCGATAGGGGTAATTGACATAAATTTAAGTAATCATTTTATTTTCGTCGAACAAACAAAAAATGTCTTCAAATTCTTATAAAATGTCTCGACTAGTCACCCAATTATAAGATTTATTCACCGATTACTTAGAGTTGAATGTTAAAGCCAATCATTATCCCAAAGGTGCCATTGTTATTAAAGTAAAGAAATTATTCAGAGTGTTACACCTTAACCATCCCAACTAGTATATTTTTGTTGAATTTTTAATTAACATTAATAATTAATTCATTCAAAATTTGAGTTTTCTTAAAATAAAAAAACTAATTCAAAAATAAACAAAACTCTGTTTCTAAATCAACTCCCTTCCTCTCGTCTCTGTCGAACTCAAACCCTTCAACTTCAAGTCTCCACTAGTCCACCCAATCCTAAAGTCTCCATCGTCGCGCCATGCCATTCTTTTTTTTTAAAAGATTTTTTCCTTAACGGGACGGGTAACGGATAATTTTTTCGTATCTGTCCTGAACCTCTCCCGCCCCATACCCGATTGAAGTTACAGTGCGGGGATTTCCTTAACGAGCCCCAAACCGACCCCGTTGCCATCCCTAGTGTTTCCTCTATATGAGGGATTTGTATTGTTGATTTTCTTCACGCTATATTTCAGTAGGGCATATATCTATACGCATTTATACTGCTATGATAAAAATTTATAATTGTACTTTAAAATAATCTATATATATATAATAGAAATAATGTGTTTGGTATATACTTTCCCTCAAATTGTCTGGCATCGTAAGAAAACTGATGTTGTCATGTCTTAAATCAACTATTGAGTTTTTTTTCCCCATTTTTAAAGGCTTTATATATTGGTTTTCCTTCTTTTTTTTTTCATTTTTGCTGAATAAAAGCATTTATGACATTAAATCTTGCCCTCTTCCTTTTTTTTAATCTATTGATTGTTCAATTGCTGCTGAAATTGCAATTAATTACATGATTTGAGACAAACTTTGTTGTTATTTATCTGTATAAATTCTTTCCCTTTCCTTTTTTAATCTATAATCTTTTCCTTCATGATAATAAATTGAGACAAATTTTATTGTTCCTTTATTCATATAAACATTGTCTCTTTCTATATATATAAAATATATATAATAGAAATAAGGTGTCTGATATATTTTTTCCCTCCAATTGTCTGGCATAATAAGAAAATTGATGATGTCATGGCTTACATCATCTATTGGGGGGGGGGGGGGGGGGGGGGGGGGGGGGGGGGGGGGGGGGGGGGGGGGGGGGGGGGGGGGGGGGGGGGGGGGGGGGGGGGGGGG